>JAHHZJ010000678.1:0-22668 GCA_021437245.1 Aegilops speltoides | reverse complement strand
TTGACTAGACGCTTCCCATACGGTATCTGAATTGGTCCACCTCCATCATATCGAACACTACATCATCGCCTGTAATCAGCAGGATTGGTACCGGCACCATCTCGCAAATTTATGCATTTATATCGCTAGACACCTTGAGCGGGGCGAATTGGTTTACCTGTCACGAGTGGGAATTTTTTCCCCACTTCTTCGCTCTACTAACCTTTATCACTTGAAGTAGTTCCCGACGGCCAAGCATCTTCCAATGTCTTTTTAAGGGCGCGGACATGTACTACAAAAAAAAAGACACATCCGTGACATTTTGGGCCGAACAAATTTTTTTCTGTCATACATATGACACTTCTATGACGATAATTGTGACAAAACCCGGATCATCATAGATGTGGTGGGCCTTACTTATGACAAAAATCATGATGTAAAATGGGGTTTTCGCCCGGCGGGCCGGAGACGCAGCTGCATGACATTCTTTGGGCCGTCCATGACGGAAAAACCGTGGTAGAAGCAAGGGGGAGGAAAATTTCGTGGAGTTGCCGGTTATGGTGGGAGGTCGGGGCCGAGCGATGCTGCTTTCTTCATACACGCACGCTGCGCGTGCGCGCTGGCTCTAATCAACTCGAAGCGAGGCGTTGGGCTCTAATCAACCCAAGCGACAGACCGCAGAAAGTTACGCTACATTAAACCCGAGCGATCGATCGATGCTCGTTAATCAACCCGATCGAGCGATTCTTCACTATTGCCGCTAATCAAGCCGATATATTGATGAACAAAGGAGAGTTATGGGGGGTGGATGAACAAGGAGCGGTTATGCTGGTTTCTAGATGAACAGGACCCCGTGGTGTGGAGGGCTGGATGAACAGTAGACGGTGGAGGGGTGCTTGAACAGGACCCCCGTGGTGTGGAGGGTTGGATGAACGGTAGACGGTGGAGGGGTGCCCGTGGAGGGGTTGTTGAACAGTAGCCGGTGGAGTAGCGCTTGGTGGAGGCTGGATGAACAGGAGCCCGTGGAGGCTGGAGGAGGTCGACGGTAGCCCGTGGAGGGTGGAGGAGGTCGACGGTGCAGATGAACAGTATCCCGTGGAGTCCTGTTTTGCGTACGCCACACCCTCCAAATGAACAGACTCCTGCTTTGACCAGAAGGCCCAACACAAGTCCGCTTTGGTCCGCTTTTGCGGTACGCCACACCCTCCCGATCAACAGACTCCCTGCTTCACCGTAGGAGGTCCGTTTCATCCGCTTTGCGGTACGCCACACCCTCCCGATCAACAGACTTCTGCTTGACCGTAGGACGTCCGCTTTGTCCGCTTTTGCGCACGCCACACCCTCCCGATCAACAGACTTCTGCTTCGATCAGAGGAGGTCTGCTTCTCCGCTTTTGGCGGCACGCCACACCCTCCCGATCAACAGACTCGCTCCAACGAGGAGGTCCGCTTCTCCATTGCGGCACGCCAGCCTCGCTCCATCGCCGCTCCATCCAAGCCCTCTCGATGAACACGACCACGCATTCCGCTCCGACCCAGCCGTTGGCTCCCTATGAACACGACGACGACGCAAGCCCGCTCCGACCCAGCCATGTACGATAAGCGCCGAGTAGGCGCTCGAGACCGCTCGCTTGTACGCACATGGTCAGATTTTCTTTCTTGCACCGCCACAGACGACGTACATGCTACGCAGCGCCTTACTACGACACGCGCGCGCTTACATCGACCAAGATAGTACGCACATGTTCGCGACTGAATGACAACGCCACGACGCTTTGACCAGTGGGTCCCGACCGCCGTGCACTTCCTCGCTCATGAAGATGTAGCTGGTGGGTCCCAGCAATGGGGAATCGCTTTGTTTTTTTGCCTTGACGCACTTCCTTATGGTATAAGATGTAGCTGGTGGGTCCCAGCAGTTAGGGGCTAATCGCTTTTTTTCGGACGCACTTCCTTGTGTGCGAAGATGTAGCCGGTGGGTCCCAGCAATGGGGGCGAATCATTTGTTTTTGTTGCCTGACGCACTTCCTTGCGCATAAGGTGTAGCCGGTGGATCGCAGCAATGGGGGAACTTTTTTCGCGAAATATGGTGGCCCGTCCGTGGGTCCCAGCTGTTAGGTGGAGGAATAATTATTTTATGCTGTAATAAGGAGGCACTTCCTGCGTCGCTTATGGACCCAAATGTCACCTCTCCACGACAAAGACTCTTTCTATGGAAGTCGGTCGCTTATCACATCGACCACGCCACCGAGAGCACCACGGTGGTGGACGACGGCGAGGCCTAGGAAGGGGACGACGCGAGCCGGGAAGACGAGCTATGGATGCCTGTGGAGAAGAGGAGTACGAGGTGAGGCTGCCGCCGCAGTATACAGGGGTGGGTGAGTAGAGGGATGCCTCGCCAGCGTGGAGTAGTAGGGGCGGTGAGGCTCATGGGCATCACACCGGCCATGGGAGGCAGGAGCACGCTGCACGACCGGGCGCTGCTTTAGCGGCCGGAGCACGAAGACCAGAGGTCAAGAAGCACTACACCCGCTGGATGGACATCGACGGTCACCGGAGCTAGAGTCGCTCATATTGACTAAGTTGACAAAGCCCTCCGTCCCTCAGAACTTAGTAGGCCCACAAGTCAGCCTCCCACTAAGGTGAGTCCCAACTAGTGGGGGAGTATTCATTTTTTGTGCATAATAAGGAGGCATTTCCGTGGGTCCGAGCCGACAAATGGGGAACATTTTTCTTGAAATACAGAGACCTTCCGTGGGTCCCAAATTTATCAGTTGTAACATCCCAATTTTTATTAAATTCGATGTTAATAGAATCATTCAATGCATATCATATTTCTTTGCATTTTTGAGTTTTTTAAAAAATATTCAAATAATATTTTCCACTGAGAAAAACAAATGAGAGGGGATAAGATGACTTCCTAAAAATATAAAAGAGTGGGAAATTATATTTTGAATATTATTTGAAGTTTTGGAGTTTATTTGGTATTTATTTTATCAGAAAAAGTGCATTAATTGCATTAGGAAATATTTACAAAATGTTCTCAGGCTTAATTTAATGTTCATTAGGCTCTAAATATTTCATAGTTATTTTATAAATTATTGTGGTGATTTTATTAATTCATTTGAATTAATTATGACCACTTTAGTGTTCTCGTTAAAAAACACACGACGATTCACCCGCCTCGACCAAACCAGTTCGCCAGTGACGCCACCAGCCAGCCGGCCAGCCCATCGCCATTTGGCCTAAGGCCAGCCAATACCGACGCCTTCTACCGCCTCGGCCGACCGATCACTACTCGCCATATCACCGGCCACATCGATCGGTGGGCCCTGCCCACCTCATCGCCCCTAACCTCCCGCCTCCTCCCGCCGGATAAGCACGCACGCCAAGGCCTCAAGAATCCGTCAAGCTTTCGGATAGAGCTTATCCCGCTGCTCCCCGACGCCTCGCCTATATAAAGGCTAAGACCCTCTCCATCTCGCCACTTCGATCTTCCCACGCCGCCATAGCCGCCATTGCCGCTGTCAGATTCGCCGAGCCGCGCTTACTGGCCGTCTGCTTGCTGCTCGTGGCACACCTTAGCTCTTCCTTCACAATGTTTTCCGCGACGACGCGCGATCCGCTTGACATTTTTTTTGCCGCTTAGGTCCCGCCGAGACGACGCTCGACGACGCCTCGACTCGCCGGAGTTCGAGCCCCGCTGCCTCGCCCGCTTCGTCCGGAGGTCGCCGACGACGCCGCCACCACCATCCGGACGCCTCGACGCCACGCACTTCCCCGTTTTTTCCCGACGCCGAGGACCGCCAGAGCCCGCCTCATTCACCGACGCCCATTGCCTTCGCTGCCGCCGCCACCACCTCCAGCCATCGAAGTCCGCCTCATCCGCTCGATCTAGCATGGACGGCCTAGATTAGATTAGGTTTGGTTTTTTATTTCGCTGAAGAGGTACGCGGTTAACCGCGTTTCTTTAGACCGCCGGCTTTATTTAAACCGAAAGGCCGGTTTTTCTCTAGTTAGCCGCCATTGTTTTTTTATTTAGCGGTCGTCACAGATAGCCTCCGCAGCGGACGCTGCTCGCCAGCCACGAGCCGCCACGCGGGCCAGGGACTTGTTCGCAATAATTTTCTTCTCGCTTAGTCCCCGTAATTAGCAGATTAGTCCTCTAACTTCGTGATAGCCACAACTTTTAACCGAGATCCAAACTCGATGAAACCAGCGCAAATTCTTCGTATTGTTTAGATCTATCCAGTGGTATCCTTTTGCAAACTTTTGACAGATTCAAATTTGAATTCATTCAGATTTGAATTTGAACTTCAAATGGCCATATCTCCCAAACCGTAGTCTGATTAAATTGAATCTTTTGCACTTTGCCACCGTAGCCAAACCCTATCACCGGACCGTTGTCACAATAATTTTCACACACTAGAATCTGCCCATTAATATTTTACTAGTATGCATAGGACGACTATAGTTCACATCACTTTTGAACCATAGGCCTATGTTGTTTTACACCTAGAATATTTTTCATGCTAGTTAAGTGTGATGTTGTTCATTTGGTTTTGAGACTTTTGCTTTGCATGTTCTTCTTGGTTCTCTTGAATGTTTGCTTATGTTTGTTTATCTCCTTTATGTATAGATTGCCCTTGAGTGCGGCGTAATATTTTCATTTTTAGAATTCAACCAAAGCAGCATTTCAAGGCAAGTTACATCTTGATCATGTTTCATTACCTATGTTTTTATTATGCACTTAGTTCTTTATGTAGGACTGCATGGTAGAAATTGATGCCGCATGACTATGCTTTTCACCCAAAGAGTTCATTGAGGTAGGTCTCGAACCATATGACATTGTCGCCATCGCTTACATTATGTTGCTTCGCTAAGTAGACATGGATTGGGGAGTGAACATTGTAAAGTGTGAGTGACAATGTAGTAAATAGGACCTAAGTTAATTAATGAACTACCGGGGGAAACTTGAGGGAATGGTATGGCATGCTGGGGCACGATGGGCAATCCATGGTGGTGCACCACTAGTGGACCGTCCGCCAGCTCAAAGAGATCAATCGATTCTCATGTCTAGAAGCTTACGTGCAGCCACAAGCCAATATGGGCTCGCTTAGTTGAGTAGTTAGTGTGACTCTTCCGGATGGGCTAGCAGATGTAGAATGATGTAGGTGTACCGCCTATCCGTGGGTTAAGGGGGAGCATTTTCAAAGACTATGTCTCGATCTTCCGATCATGGAGGTGGTCGAGTCTTGTGGGGAAAAGTGCAACCTCTCGCAGAGTGTCAACCTAATCGATTAGTTGTGTCCCTGCTACGGACATCTTGAGCATCTAGTAGTGAAAATGCCGGAGATCTCCTCACCTTTAATTAAACAGCTTGGGATTTAAATGAAACTTGGGAACGGATGGAGTTGGGTTTGCCAACTCATCCTATGCAAATGTGTAGTAGTAGAATAACATCTTTTCTAATAGGAAAAACTAGCTTTATGCAAAACTAAACTTAGAGCTTTCCACCACCAAATTGCATGTACAAGTAGGTTCATTACACTTATGATGTGACTTGCCAAGACATTCAATGTAATCGATTTATATGGCTGCAACTTATCACGCTGTAGATATATCCGACGAGGATTAAGGTGCGATAGGTCGATGTTCTACACTCAACCTTGCTCGTGGAGTTGGACTCATTTACTACTTTGCTTCCGCAGTATTTGTTATTGGCTCTATGCCCTATTTTGTAATAAATGTATTACTCCTGGACTATCGATGTAATAAAGAGATGTGTGTTATTTTCTGTTATTTCATCGAGTAATGTGTGTGCTAGCAAGTCGATCCAGGACTAGCACGGTAAGCACAGAGACTTCGACTCTTACCGAAGTTGGGTCGCTACAAGATGGTATCGAGCACACGCTGATCAGAGGACGCGAATTCTAGAAAATGGAAAAGCCATAGGATAAAAACTTTATTTTTCACTTTCCTATATATCCTTTGGTCTCGCACCTTCTTTACTTCAGACTAATTTCTTTTCCCTTTCAAAATGTAGATGTCGTCCGCCATTGTCGAGTTTGAGCAGCCCGATGAGACCATGCCTTTTGGACGGCAAATGTGAAGATCGTGAAGCACCTAAAGATTGGGCTTCCCACATTCATCGAACCTTCACCGCCACCCCGCCCGAGGAGACACGTTGGAGGATCGATGCCCATATCCTCGACGCATCTCGAAACCGCACTAAGCCCATTGATTTCCATGTGGATACCGCAACATGGGGCTTGGGCAGGGCATCGCTGCCACGCTGCTTCTTGGACGATTCGGGAGGAGTATGACGAAGACCTCAAGAGGACCTCCTTCGTGATGTACTGGACGCCGCGACGCAAATGGAGATGTGGTGCGACTCGGAGGACGAGACGATAGCATCCCATATCCAGACATGGAGGATCACATTCAGATGATGGAGCCGAGCTGTCCGACAACATGATCGCTATCAAGAACCTCATGACTCGCAAGGCCGATCTCGAGGAGGAACTCCAAGACGCCAGACGAGCATGAGGGAGAGCTGGACGCACTACGTGAGAAGATCGACGATCCAAGCTTGAGCTTGAGGAGGCCGAGGAGAAGCCGGATGAGGGAGAAAACATCCAGAGGATCACTCAGATGGTGCCTATGTCACCAGACAAGGACCAGTGGTGATGAGCTTGGAGACGATGACACGCATAAGGATGCAAGGTCACCCGATGTCAACATGGTTGATCGGTCTTCATCCGACGAGAGTTAGATTTTATACCACCATGAGAGTTAGGAATTTGATTTCGTTATCCCATTAGTTTATTTCATTTGTGAGACCTTGTCAAAACTTGTGACATGGCTTACCTTAGGTTTGATTGTTCATGTGAACCCTTTTAGTGAAATTGAATTGGAGTGATTTGAAGTTTTATTGCTATCATGTGCATATGGGTAGTGTGATTTTACTCCCTAGGCCTTATTCTATTCTCGACTTCTCATCCACTCTAAACCCATCGATGCCTCCAAGACGTGACTCGACTTCAACTTTCCGCCGAGTCATGGAGTTGATCCAGCAGCAGTAATGCTCTTATGCGATGGTCATTCGTAACTGTAACCGTAACAACAACAACCCACCGCCGCCACCCCCAGCTGACAGCCTTGCCTGCTTTCGAGGCTGAAACCACCCGTGTTCTCCAAAGAAGACGGAGCCAATCGTCAGATGACCGGCCCGCAAGATAGGAAGGAGCTAACCACGGCAGGATGCAATGATGCCGAGAAGGTGAAGTTTGCCGCCCATCACCGGATGGCCCGCCGCCAGGGGGAGAACTACACCACCACATACCCCTTGGAGGATGTGACTTGACTCGCCCAGCAGTATTCAGACCGCTCATGTCTCACTGGAGCCATGAGTCTCAAGAAGAGGAGTTCCGCAACTTGCGCCAGGAGGACGACGGTACCCCAAAGATGCGATGAGTTCAAGAAGTTGGTCCGTTATGCACTGTGGACGGGCCACCGATGCAGCCAAGCAGAGAAGTTTCGAGGGACTGAACGATGAGTTGGGAGTTCAGCTTGACTGTGGCGACTTTTGTGAACTATCGAGTTGGTTGATAAGGCTACCATTCTCAAGGCAAGCACCAGCAGATGGAGAATCGTAAGAGAAAGTACGGTCATGGGAAGTATAACTCGAGTTCAACAGAAACCCCGCCACAGCCCGCATCAGAAGTTCGGATCGAACTAGCAAGTTTGAGGGAATCATCATAACCATGGAGGCCACATTCAAAGATGGAGGAAATGGGCACAACCACCATGGTCACAAGCATGGAAATGGCAATGGAGGGAATGGCAACCAGCAGCATTTCAACCCTTCTACACCAATGAAGAAGGATCTGAGTCACATCACTTGCTTCAAATGCAAGAAGACAGGGCACTACTCTAATGAGTGTCCTGAGGCGCAGAATGGAAATGGAAATGGCAATGGGAATTCTGGAGGCAAGAAGCCTAATCCTTTCACTAAGGGGCATGTGAATCATGTCAATGTGGAAGAGGTCTATGAACAGCCCGACGCAGTTGATTGGTAAGTTCTGGTTAATTTATTTCCAGACTCGCTCTTTTGACACCGTGCATCGATTCATTCATATCAAGGGATTCGTGGATAAACATAAGTTGCTCACCGTAGCTCTTAAGGCACCCATTCTAGTGAGTTCCCCAGAGCCGAGTCTATGGCTAGTCGTGATGTTTCCAGCTGCCTTTTGAACATAGGGGACATGTTTTCCTACGGATATGATCATACTAGAGTCACAAGGGTTGGATGTAATCCTAGGGATGGATTGATGTCCAAGTATGAGGGGACCATCGATTGTGCTAGTAGATCGATTTTTCTCACCACCCCGTAGAAGAAGAGGATCAAGTATGTATCCGTGCTTAAGCCTAAGAGGACTCTGTGAACTCTCTTACGGAGTTGTCCAGAAGAAGTACCAGCAGAAGGATTATCCCGATGTATTTCCGGAGGAGTTACTGTATGCCGCCAGATCGAGATTGAGTTTTGATTGAGTTGTCGCCTGCACGGACCTATCTCCAAGAGGCCGACGATGCCCGCTAATGATTTGGAGGAAGTCAAGAAACAGATTAAGGAGTTGCTAGAGAAAGGGTATATTCGCCAAGTTCATCACCTTGGGGAGCCCCAAAGATTTTAGTAGAGAAGAAGGATGGAACCTTGAGGATGTGTGTGATTACCGCTTTTTGAACGAGGTGACCATCAAGAACAAGTATCCCCTACCGATGATCAATGACTTGTTTGACCAGCTAGAAGGAGCTAGTGTTTTTCCAAGATCGATCTTCGATCGGGTTATCACCAATTGAAGATCCGTGAGAAGGATATACCCAAGACAGCTTTTACCACAAGGTATGGGCTTTATGAGTATACACCATGTCCTTTGGTTTGACTAATGCCCCCGCCTATTTTATGAGCATGATGAACAAGGTGTTCATGGAGTTCTTGGATAAGTTCGCTGTGGTATTCATTGATGACATATTGGTTTTCCAAGAATGAGGAGGAACACGCCAACATCTCGCGCTTGGTTTTGGAGAAGCTCAGAGAACATCAACTTTATGCCAAGTTCAAGAATGTGAGTTTTGGCTCAAGGAAGTCGGATTCTTGGACATGTTGTGTCGTGAAGGATTGCAGTGGACCCTACCAAGGTAGAGTCACCACGGAATGGAATGCACCCACCACAGCTTGGCATAGATTCGCAGCTTCTTGGACTTGCGTGATATTACCGGAGATTTATTGAAAATTTCTAAGATTGTAAGGCCCATGACAACGTTGTCAAGAAGGACACCAAGTTCGCTTTGGATCAAGAGTGTGAAGCCAGTTTCAAGAGTTGAAGAAGCGCTTGGTTACAGCCCAAGTTAATCCTACCCGACGCACACAAGGACTTTTAGGTGTATTGTGATGCTTCACGCCGTGGACTTGGAGGTGTTCTTATGCAGAGGGAAAAGTTGTAGCTTATGCTTCACGACAGCTTCGACCTCATGAGTTGAACTATGCCACGATGATTTGGAGTTAGCAGCCAGCAGCATGCACTCAAGACATGGAGACACTATCTTATTGGGAATCGCAGATGTTTACACGGATCACAAGAGTTTGAAGTACATTTTCACGCAGAAGGAGTTGAATCTCGTGCAAAGGAGATGGTTGGAACTTATAAAGGATTATGACATGAGTCTGCATTATCATCCAGAAAAGCCAATGTTGTGGCGGATGCTTTGAGCCGTAAGAGTTATGTTAACACCCTTACAAGCAGGAGGTTTACCTCGTGAGTTATGTGATGGGCTTAGAGACCTTCAGCTTGGAAATAGTTCCAAGAGGTTATGTTGTCAAGACTGAGGTACACCCACCTTGTTGGGAAGAATCAGAGAAGCCCAAAAGTTGGACCAAGGTATTGCTGAGATAAAGGAAATGATGAGCAAAGGGAAAGCAAAAGGATTCCGTGAGGATGAAAGTGGAACCCTATGGTTTGAGCAACGGATTTGTGTACCCAATGATCCAGAGATCAGGAAGTTGATTCTTCAGGAGGCTCATGACTCACCATATTCGATACACCCAGGCAACACCAAGATGTATTTGGACTTGAAGGAAAGTTTTTGGTGGGCCGGTATGAAGAGAGAGATTGCCGAGTATGTGGCGATATGTGATGTATGTCAGAGAGTAAAGGCAGAGCATCAGAAACCAGCCGGTTTACTTCAGCCGTTGCCGATACCTGATTGGAAATGGGATAAACTTGGTATGGATTTTATCACGGGTTACCCAGACCTGCTCAAAGTTATGATTCCATTTGGGTGATAGTGGATCGATTGACCAAGGTTGCTCACTTCATTCCAAAGGAAGACCACCTATACAAGTGCTAAGCTGGCAAAGATATATATGACCAGGATTGTATGTCTGCATGGAGTTCCGAGGAGCATCAGACGATAGAGGAACACAGTTTACCTCAAAGTTTTGGAATCAGTTGCATGAAACTTTGGGTACCAGTCTAGAGTTTAGTACAGCCTTCCATCCACAGACTGATGGGCAGACAGAGAGAGTCAATCAGATTCTGGAGGACATGCTGAGAGCTTGTGCGCTATACTATGGGTCTAGTTGGGATGATAACTTACCCCACGCAGAAGTTCTCAGACAACAACAGCTACCAAGCCGCTTTACGATGGCCCCTTTGAGGCATTGTATGGCAGAAATGCAGGACACCTTTGATGTGGGATGGAGTTGAGATCGTGAATTGTTTGGACCTGATTTGATCAGGGATTCAGAGGAGAAGGTCAAGTTGATTCGTGACAGACTTAAGATAGCCCACTCAAGGCAGAAAAGTTATGCTGATGCTAAACGCAAGGAAGTGGTCTATGAAGTGGGAGATAGAGCATATCTTCGAGTGTCTCCACTTCAAGGTATTAAGAGATTTGGAGTCAAAGGAAAGTTAGCACCACGATTTGTGGGACCATACAGAGTTCGAACGCAGAGGAGAGGTTGCATACCGCTTGGAATTACCAGAGGCTTTGACAGAGTTCATGATGTGTTTCATGTTTCCCAAATCAAGAAGTGTCATGCAGAGATGGCGGATATTCCTTTGAGAGATACAAAGGCCACTCGAGGCAATTCAGCTTAGAGAGCGATCTGACTTATGAGGAGAAGCCTATTAAGATTCTTGAGACTGCAGAGAGGATCACTCAACCAAAATCATCGTGTTCTCAAGGTACAAGGAGTCACCACACCGAGGAGGAAGCTACCCGAAAGAGAAGAAGATCTCGTGCAGACCATCCACACCTTTTTGTCAGGTTAACCCAATCTCGAGGACTAGATTCATCTTATAGGGGTTTGTAACATCCCAATTTTATTAAATTCGATGTTAATAGAATCATTCAATGCATATCATATTTCTTTGCATTTTTGAGTTTTTAAAAAAATATTCAAATAATATTTTCCACTCGAGAAAAACAAATGAGAGGGGATAAGATGACTTCCTAAAATATAAAAGAGTGGGAAATTATATTTTGAATATTATTTGAAGTTTTGGAGTTTATTTGGTATTTATTTTATCAGCAAAAGTGCATTAATTGCATTAGGAAATATTTACAAAATGTTCTCAGGCTTAATTTAATGTTCATTAGGCTCTAAATATTTCATAGTTATTTTATAAATTATTGTGGTGATTTTATTAATTCATTTGAATTAATTATGACCACTTTAGTGTTCTTAAAAAAACACACGACGCATTCACCCGCCCGACCGAAACCAGCTGCGCCTGTGGACGCCACTAGGCCAGCCAAAGCCGGCCAGCCCATCGCCATTTGGCCTAAGGCCACCAATACCGACGCCTACCGCCTGGCCGACCGATCACTCACCGCCATCGCCACCGCCACATCGATCGGTGGGCCCTGGCCCACCTCATCGCCCCAACCTCCCGCCTCCCGCTGGATAAGCACGCACGCCAAGGCCTCAAGAATCGCCGTCAAGCTCGGATAGAGCTTATCCCGCCGCTTCCCCGACGCCTCGCCTATAAAGGCTAAGACCTCTCTCCATCCTCGCCACTTCGATCTTCCCACGCCGCCATAGCCGCCGCCGCTGCTGTCAGATCTCGCCGAGCCGCGCGCACTTGCCGTCTGCTTGCCGCTCGTGGCACACCCTAGCTCCTTCCTTCACAATGTTTTCGCGACGACGCGCGCATCCGCTTGACATTTTTTTGCCGCTTAGGTCCCGCCGAGACGACGCCTCGACGACGCCGACTCGCCGGAGCTCCGAGCCCCGCTGCTTCGCCGCTTCGCCCGGACGCCGCCGACGACGCCGCCACCACTATCCGGACGCCGACGCGCCGCACTTCCCCGCTTTTTTTCCTCGACGCCGAGGACCGCCAGAGCCGCCTCCGTTACGACGCCAAGCCGCCGCTTTCGCTGCCGCCGCCACCACCTCCACCATCAGAAGCCGCCGCCTCATCCGCTCGATCTAGCATGGACGGCCTAGATTAGATTAGGTTTGGTTTTTTTATTTCGCTGAAGAGGTACGCGTTAACCGCGGTTTCTTAGACCGCCGGTTTTATTTAAACCGAAAGCCGGTTTTTTCTAGTTAGCCGCCGTTTTTTATTTAGCGTAGCGTCGTCAGATAGCCTCCGCAGCGGACGCTGCTCGCCAGCCACGAGCCGCCACGTGGCCAGGACTTGTTCGCAATAATTTTCTCTCTCTGCTTAGTCCCTCGTAATTAGCAGATTAGTCCCTAACTTCGTGATAGCCACAACTTTTTAACCGTGAGATCCAAACTCGATGAAACCAGCGGCAAATTCTTCGTATTGTTTAGATCTATCCAGTGGTATCCTTTTGCAAACTTTTGACAGATTCAAATTTGAATTCATTCAGATTTGAATTTGAACTTCAAATGGCCATATCTCCCAAACCGTAGTCCATTAAATTGAATCTTTTGCACTTTGCCACCGTAGCCAAACCCTATCACCGGACCGTTGTCACAATAATTTTCACACACTAGAATCTGCCCATTAATATTTTACTAGTATGCATAGGACGCACTATAGTTCACATCACTTTTTGAACCATAGGCCTATGTTGTTTTACACCTAGAATATTTTTCATGCTAGTTAAGTGTGATGTTGTTCATTTGGTTTCCGAGACTTTTGCTTTGCATGTTCTTCTTGGTTCTCTTGAATGTTTGCTTATGTTTGTTTATCTCCTTATGTATAGATTGCCTTGAGTGCGGGCGTAATATTTTCATTTTAGAATTCAACCAGCAGCATTCAAGGCAAGTTACATCTTGATCATGTTTCATTACCTATGTTTTTATTATGCACTTAGTTCTTTATGTAGGACTGCATGGTAGAAATTGATGCCGCATGACTATGCTTTTCACCCAAAGAGTTCATTGAGGTAGGTCTCAACCATATGACATTGTCGCCATCGCTTACATTATGTTGCTTCGCTAAGTAGACATGGATTGGGGAGTGAACATTGTAAAGTGTGAGTGACAATGTAGTAAATAGGACCTAAGTTAATTAATGAACTACCCGGGCGGAAACTTGAGGGAATGGTATGGCACAGCTGGGCACGATGGGCAATCCATGGTGGTGCACCACTAGTGGACCGTCCGCCAGCTCAAAGAGATCAATCGATTCTCATGTCTAGAAGCTTACGTGCAGCCACAAGCCAATATGGGCTCGCTTAGTTGAGTAGTTAGTGTGACTCTTCCGGATGGGCTAGCAGATGTAGAATGATGTAGGTGTACCGCCTATCCGTGGGTTAAGGGGAGCATTTTCGAAGACTATGTCTCGATCTTCCGATCATGGAGGTGGTCGAGTCTTGTGGGGAAAAGTGCTAACCTCTCGCAGAGTGTCAACCTAATCGATTAGTCAGGTCCCTTGTTACGGACATCTTGAGCATCTAGTAGTGAAAATGCCGGAGATCTCCTCACCTTTAATTAAACAGTTGGGATTTAAATGAAACTTGGGAACGGATGGAGTTGGGTTTGCCAACTCATCCTATGCAAATGTGTAGTAGTAGAATAACATCTTTTCTAATAGGGAAAAACTAGCTTTATGCAAAACTAAACTTAGAGCTTTCCACCAGCCAAATTGCATGTACAAGTAGGTTCATTACACTTATGATGTGACTTGCCAAGACATTCAATGTACTGACCTATATGGCTGCAACTTATCACGTTGTAGATATATCCGACGAGGATTAAGGTGCGATAGGTCGATGTTCTACACTCAACCTTGCTCGTGGAGTTGGACTCATTTACTACTTTGCTTCCGCAGTATTTGTTATTGGCTCTATGCCCTATTTTGTAATAAATGTATTACTCCTGGACTATCGATGTAATAAAGAGATGTGTGTTATTTTCTGTTATTTCATCGAGTAATCGTGTGTGCTAGCAAGTCGATCCAGTGGACTAGCACGGTAAGCACAGAGACTTCGACTTTTACCGAAAGGGTCGCCACACGTGGAGGAATCATTATTTTGCGCTGTAATAAGGAGGCATTTTCCTATGTGGGTTCTCTATCACAGCCTCTTCCGATGGCTATTGTTTGTCGACCATGTTGACCTCGCCACCGCCGAGAGCAAAACGCTGTTGACGAGGGCGGGCCCAGAAGAGAACCACCCGAGCCGGCGATGCCACCGCAGCGGATGCCCACGCCGAGGGGAGAACGAAGCGCCGACCGGTCGGCTACGGGTGAGGCCGACGCCGCCGAAAATAACAGATGTGGGGTGGTTAGAGGGATGGCCTAACGACAAAGACAACCAGCCACGAAAGGAGGGAGCAGCAGTCTACCACGCGCTGGTTTGGGCGGCTGGAGTAGGAAGATCGAGATTGAAGAAGACGGCGTCGTTGGATGGACATCCAACAAAGGATCGCTGTGGTGTCGACTAAGTTAACAAAGCCTTGCATGTGACGCTGGCCAAAAAATTTAGGACAGCGCTATCACAACCTAGTAGGCTCAGTAAGTCAGCCTCCAAATCTACATACAGCCCATTAGCCATTATTTTCAATAATTACAGCTCATTTGCTAATTTAAGGATATTTGAAGGTCAGATTCTTTTTATTAGCATTACTGCACTATATATTTTGGGCAATCGCTAAAAATTCAATGAAATTTTGCATATTTTGGTGGGGTCCCAACTCTTTAATCACGTAAATTTTGAGTCATGTTAAAAATAGTTTTCAAAAAATTATATCAAAATAAAATTCAAAAACAATTCTCCAAAAAAAATGAATGAAATTTAGAATCTTAACTAGCAAGATGCCCGCTCGCTGCATGGAACATGAAGATGCATTTGTATGAGTAGTTTGTCTTGTGGGAGAAAAGACGGTATTTTAATGTAATTGCCGCTTGATTTGGTTTTTATAAGAGTAGAGAGTAGAGAAATCCTGAAAAAATATTTTAATGCAATTGCCTGTTGGCTTTTGGTTTAAAAATTTACAGCCCATTTCTTACAACTTATAGCCTGCTTAGGAAGCCCATTTCTTATCCCTCCTCGCCTTGAAAGATTTGCAGCAACAGGCTGAGAAAAGCAAGTAGGCCTCGGTTTTGGTATTCTCCAAAAAAGAACTGGCTAGCTAATTTCGTAAAGAAAAATATATCAACTGGCTCGCATGGGCTTAATAAAAGCGTAAGCGTATAGACGGGCCACAGCCCCGACAAATACGCAGCTGAGCTCCATCTTCAAATCTGAAAACAATCGGGCGAGTTGTTGGTCCCCGTGTTATCCGCCACAGTAATTTTCGCTTATTGACTACATTGACAATGGCGGGAGCCTAGTTGTCAAACAATTAGAGGAAGTATTTTTTGGCTTGTAATAACAAGGCACCTACTTATGTAAATGCAATGACTTCTGTGGGTCCCCACCGTCACCTCTCCACGCATAACCATCTCCCGATTCCTCTTGGTTGTCGACTATGTTGACAACGCCGTAAGGCGGCGGCACAAGGAGCTAACCAAGGCGGAGAACGACGGAAAGCCTCGGACGGAACGAACAACAGCTATGGACGATGCGGCAAAGCAGTAGTGCCGTGGAGGGGAGTACGAGGGCAACAACATGCAAGTCAATCATACAAATGGTACAAAAGCCTAGGATTAATTGTTCATCTAATTTTAGACAAAACCCAGATTGAACATGATAGTAACATCTAACCGAATCCACTTTTTTTGCAACACAAACAAATGGATCGGTCCGATCCATAAAATCAACATCCTATGCAAAAAATTTATTTCGTGATGTCTACAACTTATTGTAAATATAAGTCGAGCATGTTTAGAAGCCCATTTGTCCACCTGAAACTTCTTCTTTGCTGTTCAACATGTTCGCCTGCGTGAGAAATCTCTTGCTGTAAAAATTAAGCCTCATGGACAATAGTAACCTCGCTCAACAGAAGAATGTGACCAATCTTCTGCTTTGCCTCGGTTGGATGCATATCGTCCCATCGTTATTGTCCTCAAACGAATGTCATGAGAACTGAGAATATCCTTGTGCTTATTACACCAACGATTGGTCATATGTTTTTCCATGTGGTTCTCCCTAAGTAGACATGAATATTGAAAATAGTTAAGGTCTGAAAAAGAGTATGTCGAAAAGAACGACAAATGAACAGTTAATTCTAGTACAATATATAATGGCTTTCAATGTGCATGAAATCATCACCTCTATGTATAAATTCTCCAGAGATCGAAAGCATCGCAGCAAGCCAATAATTATTTCCGATCAAAACTTTACATACCGATATATATAATCTTGACAGAATCCAACAAAGATTGATAGGCTATCAATGGACTAACTCTTCATTGAGTATATAATATAATATTAGTACCCAAAGTGTACCCAAGATGATATAAAACTTATGCCAAGACAAGATGATATAAAGCATATGATTACAAATGTGTAGATGATAATATACGATACCTGAAAAAGTGAGGAGCCAAACACCAACTCCTTGTGATTATTAAAGGGTCACGAAGTTACACCTAAGGTCTCCAGCTTAATGCAGAGACGACAGCTTATTTCAAGGTGTATAACAATTATGAAGGAGCAACCTTTCAAGTGAAGGGCATTGAGGAGTCCCGACTAGGGGTGTCCGGACAGCCGGACTATCATTGTCCACCGGACTCCAAGACTACTAAGATACAAGATTGAAGACAGCTGCTCGTCCCGGATGGTACTTTCCTTGGCGTGGAAGGCAAGCTTGGCAACACGGATATGTAGATCTCCTACCATTGTAACCGACTCAGTAACCCTAGGCCTCCGTGTCTATATAAACCGGAGGGCTTTAGTCCGAGGACAACATACATTACAACGATCATACCATAGGCTAGCTTCTAGGTTTAGCCTCCTCGATCTCGTGATAGATCCACTTTGTACTACCCATATCATCAATATTAATCAAGCAGACGAGGGTTTTACCTCCATCGAGAGGGCCCAACCGGTAAAACATTGTGTCCCTTTGTCTCCTCGTTACCATCCGCTTAGACGCATAGCCGACCCCTACCGAGATCCGCCGGTTTTGACACCGACATTGGTGCTTTCATTGAGAGTTCCTCCGGTCGCCAACCTCGTGAGCATATGACATCAAGTCAATCCGAAAATGTTTTCAAGCGCATCAGCCGGAAAGCTGCCGGGCTTCATCAGACGTAGAGGAATTGAAGCAATCCGCCAAAACCGAAGCTCGCTATAGTTGGATATTCCAAAGACCTCCAACAAATACAAAAATTAACAGATGCGGCAGCCTTAAGCCGCTTTATCTCCCGCTTAGGAGAAAAGGCGTTCTCTATCGCCTCCTCAGCGACCAACACTTCGAGTGGACGGATGCTGCCACCGCCGGACTCGAAGAAATAAAGGCCATACCGCAACAACCGTCCCGGCTGGCGCCACTCGGGCGTAACCAATGTTGTTATACATCGCAGCAACACATCAAGTTGTAAGCGCAGTCCTCGCCGTTTAACGAGCGCTGTATGGGCACAAATTCTCTCAAAACCAGTGTATTATGTATCCACCGTGTTAACCCCTCGCAAATCCTGCTACCCGCACTATCGGAAGGTAGCATATGTGTTCATGGCGCTCGAAGCTCCGCACTACTTTCAAGAGTGCTCGATAACAAAGTGGCTCTCAAGTACCACTCAATGACATTATAAATAACCGCGACGAACGGGTGATAGCAAATGGGCCATTGAGCTCTTACCATTCGACATCACTTACAAACCTCGACGAGCTATAAAGTAACAAGTTTTGGCTGACTTCATCGCCGAATGGATCAAGTCAACTCCCTAAAGAGTACGGGCGATACTCCAATTGGACTATGCATTTCGACGGCTCCAAAATGTTGGCCGGATCGGGGTCAAGGTCAGATTAACGCCCCCATCGAGATACACCAAAGATGTACTTTCAGATAATGTAAACGGATTCCAATAATGCAGCCGAATACGAGGCCTCATACATGGTTCCTGGATGGCGGTCTCCATGGGCATTCAACGCCTAGAGGTGCTGGGACTCAAACCTTGCAATATCCCAAATAAACGGAGACTTCGACGCCAAGGATCCAAAATGGCAGCATATCGCAACGCTGCCCTAAAATGCCACCGGTTTGAAGGACTCAATTCCATCACATAGCCCGAGATAATAACCAAGCGGCCGACGCCCCGCACGATCGGCTAAACGTGATGCTGTCCCTCCAAATATCTTCCCGAACGACTCTTCAAGCCATCCGCATTTATGGGAAGAGGAGCTCGTAGCGACAAACCAAGAAAACCGCACCAACCGTGATTCGGCAGATGACATAACACCCTCCGCCCACGCCATAATGGCAGAATCGCCACATGGATGAACCTTTCCTAGCCTACTTACTTAGGCAGAACTTCCAAGACCAAAATGAGGCCCGCCAGATAGTCCGCGATCAAGGCCTACAAGGTCCACGAGGGAGAAATTTATAAGAAAAGTACCACCGAGTCCTTCAAAGGTGTATCTCCGAAGAAGAAGGGCAAAACCTCCGGCTGAAATTATGCCGGACTAGGCGGACACCACGCAGCAGCCCGGCCCTTGTAGGAAAGGCATTCCGCACAGATTTTATTGGCCGACGGCTTCGGCAGACGACAGACTTGGTCCAACATGCTGGTTGTCGCCTCTTTGCTAATCGAGCCATATGCCGCCCACCGCCTCAAAACCATACCCATTACTCGCCGTCATGTCTGGGGCTTGACATGGTTGGACCCTTAAAGGGGGAACCCACAAGAAAAGTACCTATTGGTCATGGTGGATAAGTTCACCAAATGGATAGAGGCCAAACCGTCAAAACGGCAGTAGTCCGGACCAGTTGATAGACTTTATATTGTTGGGGAACGAGCAGAAATTCAAAATTTTCCCACGTGTCACCAAGATCTATCTATGGAGAAACCAGCAACGAGGGAAAGGAGAGTGCATCTACATACCCTTGTAGATCGCTAAGCGGAAGCGCTCAAGAGAACGGGGTTGAAGGAGTCGATTGCCGTGATCCAAATCACCGAGATCCTAGTGCCGAACGGACGGCACCTCCGCTGCTCAACACACGACAGCCCGGTGACGCCTCCCACGCCTTGATCCAGCAAGGAGAGAGGAGAGGTTGAGGAAGACTCCATCCAGCAGCAGCACAACAGCGTGGTGGTGATGGAGGAGCGTGGTAGTCCAGCAGGGCTTCGCCAAGCACCGCAAGATCTGAGGAGAAGGGAGAGGGGAAGGGCTGCGCCAAGAGGAGAAGTTCTCATGTTTTGGGCAGCCCCCAAACCTCTAGTATTTAGGGGAGGGAGGCTGCGCTCTAGGGTTCCCTCCCCTGTGGTGGCGGCAGCCCCTGATCCCATCTGGTGGCGGCTGAAGGGGAGAGGGGAGGCGCACCTGCAGGGCCTTAGGCCCATCTGCTAGGGTTTGCCCCCTTCCCACTTCCTCACGCTTTGCCTTTTGGGGCGCACCAGCCCACCCGGGCTGGTTCCTCCCACACATGGCCCATGCAGCCTCCGGGTAGGTGGCCCCACTTGTGGACCCCCGACCTCCCTGGTCCCAGACGCTACCGATAAAACCCAAACTTTTCCTATGACCAAAACAGACTTCCCATATATAAATCTTTACCTCCCGACCATTCCGAACTCCTCGTGATGTCCGAGATCTCATCCGGACTCCAAACAACATTCGCAACCACATACAAGCTTCCTTTATAACCCTAGCGCCATCGAACCTTATGTGTAGACTCCTACGGTCTGGAGACATGTAGACATGACCGAGATGTTCTCCGTCAATAACCAACAGCGGATCTGGATACCCATGTTGGCTCTCTACATGTTCCACGATGATCTCATCGGATGAACCACGATGTCAAGGACTCAATCAATCCCGTGATACAATTCCCTTTGTCTAGCGGTATTATACTTGCCCGAGATTCGATCGCCGTGATACCGATACCTTGTTCAATCTCGTTATCGCAAGTCTCTTTACTCTTCCGAACACATCATCCCGTGATCAACCCCTTGGTCACATTGTGCACATTATGATGATGTCCTACCGAAAGGGCCCAGAGATACCTCTCCGCTTACACGGAGTGACAAATCCCAGCCTCGATCCGCGTCAACCCAATGACACTTTCAAGATACCAGAGTGCACCTTTATAGTCACCCACACGCCAGACGCTTGATACACCCAAAGCACTCCTACCAGATCCGGAGTTACACGATCTCATGGTCTAAGGAAGAGATACTGACATTGGAAAAGCTCTAGCAAACGAACTACACGATCTTTGTGCTATGCTTAGGATTGTCTTGTCCATCACATCATTCTCCTAATGATGTGATCCCGTTATCAATCTACATCCAATGTCCATAGTCAGAAACCATGACTATCTGCTGATCACAACGAGCTAGTCAACTAGAGGCTCACTAGGGACATATTGTGGTCTATGTATTCACACGGTATTACGATTTTCGATAATACAGCTTATAGCATGAATAAAAGACAATTATCATGAACAAGGAAATATATTAATACTTTTATTATTGCCTCTAGGCATATTTCCAACAGTCTCCCACTTGCACTAGAGTCAATAATCTAGTTCACATCGCCATGTGATTAATGATCACAGTCACATCACCATGTGACCAACATCCAAAGAGCTTACTAGTGTCATTAAACTAGTTCACATCATCATGCGATTAAGACTCAATGAGTTCGGGTTTGATCATGTTTTGCTTGTAAGAGAGGTTGTAGTCAACGGTCCGCAACATTCAGATCCGCTTGTACTTCGCAAATCTCTAGGTCATATTGTAATGCTTCTTCCAGCTCCACTTGAGCTATTCCAAATGGTCGCCCACTATACATATCCGGCTTCTACTCAGAGTCACTCGATAGGTGTTAATCTTGCATCGACGTAACCCTTTACGCCAACTCTTTATCACCTCCATAATCGAGAAACATGTCCTTATTTACTCCAAGGACAATTTTGATCACGTCCAATGATCCATTCCTCGATCATTCTTGTACCCCTTGACTAACTCAAGGAAAGGCACACTCCAAGTGGCGTACACAACACAACATACTATAGAGCCTACGCCTAAGCATAGGGGACTACATTCGCCCTTTCTCTCTTCCGCCGTGGTCGAGCTTTAACTCTTAACTTCATACCTTACAACTCGTGCAAGAACTCCTTTCGATCGATCCATCTTGAACACCTTCAAGATCATGTCAAGGTATGTGCTCATTTTGAAAGTACCATTTAGCTTTTGATCTATCCTCATAGATCTTGATGCTCAATTTTCAAGTAGCTTAATCCAGGTTTTCCATTGAAAACATTTTCAAATAACCCTATATGCTTTCCAGAATTTACATCATTTCGATCAACAATATGTCAACAACATATACCCATCGAAATTTATAGTGCTCCCACTCACTTCTTTGAAATACAAGTTTTCATAAACTTTTGTATAAACCCAAAATCTTTGATTATCTTATCAAAGTGCATATTCCAACTCCGAGATGCTTACTCCAATCCATGGAAGGATCGCCGAGCTAGCATACCTTTTAGCATCCTTAGGATCGACAAAACCTTTCTCGATTGTATCACATACAACCTTTCCTCACGAAAACCGGTAAGGAAACTCGCTTTTGACATCCATCCGCCAGATTTCATAAATGCAGCTAATGCTAACATGATTCCGACGGATTTAAGCATCGCTAATAATGAGAAAATCTCATTGTAGTCAACTCCTTGAACTTGTGAAAAACTCTTGCCACAAGTCGAGCTTCATAGACGGCGACATTACCATCCACGCCCCGCTCTTCTTCTTAAAGATCCATTTATCTCAATGGCTTGCCGATCATCGGCAAGTCCACCAAAGTCCATGCTTTGTTCTCGATACATGGATCATATCTCGGATTTCATGGCTTCTAACCATTTGTCGAATTTGGGCCCACCATTGCTTCTCCATAGCTCGAGAGGTTCATTGTTGTCTAGCAACATGTCCTTCAAGACAAGATTACTGCACTACACTCTGAATCAAGACGCATCCTTGTCACCCCACGAGGTACGGTAGTGACTTGATCCAAGTTTCATGATCACTATCATAAGCTTCTACTTCAATTGGTGTAGGTGCCACAGAACAACTTCCTCCTGCCCTCGCTACACACTAGTTGTAGT
>JAHHZJ010000677.1:0-37381 GCA_021437245.1 Aegilops speltoides | reverse complement strand
AAAAAGCCAAAAAAATTTAGGTTAGTTCATCCCGTCCAACCAATCTGAGCCTTTGCATAATCTTTTCTCAGATTTGCTTTGTTGAATTGGCGGTTGCATCGCCGTGTCAAGTTGCTGGTCTTAGCGCCTAGTCTTTAGAGTTTCGAAGTTCTGCTCACAAAGTTGTCACGCCGCCGCCGCCATATACCACCGCCACATATTCACCGCCAATCCGAATCCATATACGCCACCACATATCCGCCGCCATCACGCCCATCCGAGTCCACCCGCAACATATATCCGCCACCAGTCCGAAGTTCCACCAGATTCATCTCCGCCATCTCCGCCACCACCCTAGTCCGAGTCCAAGAATTGTTGCATTGTTCTCGATTTCCAGATCACGCGATATCCGAGTCGTGACAAAGAGAGGACTCCCCAACTTCCAAGCCATCCGCAGAAGAAAAATAGTTCCAGCCAAAAAAAAAACTAAGTCCGGAAAATTCGGCTAGGCAGTTTTAGACCATTTGTAGACTTTTCCGAAAAAAATTTTATGGAGCAAAAAAAAAAAAAAAAGAGGAAAAAAAAGTGCAAAAAAAAAAAAAAAGAGAAAAAAATTCAGAGTGTGCTCCTCCTTGTTTACGCAGCAGCGCCGTGATTTTGTTAGTGTTCTAGGCTCGCCTCTAGCACGGTTCAGCCTAGGACCAAAGACAAGATCAGTCTGCTGAGCGCTTATTCAATTTTGCATCTCCGAATTGATTATTGTCGACATTTTTGCTACCATATCATAAGCCTTCCCAGCTCTACATACATCTACGCCGTATGCTTGATTCTCCCCGTAATCGCTATATCCAAGCTTTGAGAGTTTTGACTACAACGGTTGCCGATCACCACCGCCGCCGGGTAAGAACTGTAAGAATTTGAGATTTGCTTGACGGGTTTGTGATACACCACCACCACTTCTTAGTAGTCCAGAGGATCATATTCTTGTGTGTTTCTATTTGTGCTAACCATGGTAGGATCACAAGTCGATGAGACTGATTGGGAGAACTCGACTAACAAACAGCTACATGATAAGTTTTAGCAAATAATGATTGGACAGTGCAAGACGTGGTAAACAGATTTGACGAGGCCATGGAGAAGATAGATGGCATTGAGAAGACGCTTGAAACAAAGCTTGATAGCAAGTTTGATGAATTGCTCGCTGCTTCCACAACCACCGCCGCTGCACCTATCGCACTCTCGCAACGACAACAACCACGCCTCTTCCGAATCAAGATGGACGAGCTCAACGTGTTCCTATTGAGCCAGACAAAATTCGTGCCGCCTGCCATCGCTGTTGGTGCTTTTTGGCTCCTGCATCGCTGCTGGTGGTACCGAGGAGGATGATGAGTATGTGGACGATTATGAGGATGAGGTTGATCAACATCGAACTACGTGCAACCACCAGACCACAACCACCAGTGTCGCCCACATGCAAATAATGGCAATATTAGGGCTCCCTCAGTACGAGATCATGACCATCTCCCTAAACTGAAATTGAATATTCCACCATTTGAGGGTAGATATGTTCCTGATATATATCTTACTTGGGAGTTAGAAACCGAACAACGATTTACATGTTTACAATATCCCGAGGAGAGACGTGTTCCTCGCCGCTGCTTGTGCTTTCACTAGCTTTGCATGTGTTTGGTGGTCTGAACATTGTAGATTATATCCTGCTCCAGCTACTTGGGCTGCTTTGAAAACTGCTATGCGATCGCTGGTTCCACCATATTATCAACGTGAATTACTTCAAAATTGCAGCGCTTAAGACAAGGAAAAACTCAGAGAAGAATATTATCGAATTACAAACCGGCTTGATTAGATGTGGTATTGTTGAGGAGAATGAAGCTATGCTTGCACGCTTTTCTCGGGTGGATTAAATAGAGAGATTCGCACCATTCTAGACTATAAGGATTATAATAATATCACTGCTTATTCCATCTTGCTTGTAAAGCTGAACGTGAAGTGCAGGATCGACAGCATTGGCGCCGCACTAACTTTTCTCGCAGCAGTCGACCTTCATCATGGACACCACGCGCATCATCTACTTCCACCGCACCATCACCTCCTTCAAAGCCACCTCCAACCGTGATACAAGAAAGCGTGCACAACCACTATCCGCCAAGAGCACACCGCCGGCTCGCACAGAGCTCTTCTTCTTCCATGGCGCCAACAGGCACACAAGTGATATTATTTGTCGTCATTGTAAGGGAAGAGGACATTTTATGAGAGAATGCAAATCTCAGCGCAGTGATGATTGCTACCGAGGATGGTGGGTATGAGTCCGCTAGTGACTATGATGAGGAGACTTTGGCTCTTATTACACATGAGGAACACGGTGGAGATGATTCTGATCATGAGACACAATACATGGCTGCTCAAGATGCCGACAGTATGAATGTTTAGTTGCTCAACGTGTTTTGAGTGTGCAAGTTACACAAGCTGAGCAAAATCAGAGGCATAATTTGTTCCATACAAAGGAGTTGTGAAGGAACGTTCTATTCAAGGCCATCATAGATGGAGGGAGCTGCAACAACTTGGCTAGCATGGAGATGGTGGAGAAGCTATCTCTCACCACAAGACCACATCCACATCCTTACTACATCCAATGGTTCAACATCAGCGCAAGGTGAAGGTAACACGCATCGCTCGTGTGCATTTTAGTATCTCTACATATGCTGATTATGTTGATTGTGATGTGGTACCTATGCAAGCATGTTCCTTGTTACTTGGTAGACCATGGCAATTTGATAAAATTTGTACACCATGGTAGAAACAATCAAGATACTCTTGTTCATAAGGATAAAATATTACTTTGCTTCCTATGACTCCTGAGTCCATTTTGAAAGATGATATTAATAGAGCTAATAAAGCAAAACAGAGAAAAATAAGAGTGAAAATCAAATTGTGGCAAAAGAATTTGAGCAACACATGAAGCCTAATAATAAACCATCTACTGTTGCTTCAAATTAAATTGAAAAGTGCATGTTTACTTGCCACCAAATCTGATATTGATGAGCTAGATTTTAGCAAATCTATTTGCTATGCTTTTGTGTGCAAAGAGGCATTATTTTCATTCGAGGACGTGTTTTCCTTTTTGCCCCTCGCTGTCACTAACATTTTGCAGAGTTCACGACGCCTTTCCACAAGACGTGCCACCGGATTACCACCTATTCGAGGGATTGAGCATCAAATTGACTTAATTCCCTGTGCATCATTACCCAACCGCACCATACCGCACTAATCCAGAGGAGACGAAGGAGATTATGCGTCAAGTACAGAGAGCTGCTCGACAAAGGTTATATACGCCAATCCCTTAGTCCTTGTGTTGTTCCTATTATTCTAGTGCCGAAAAGGATGGTACGTCACGATGTGTGTTGATTGTAGAGGCATCAATAATATTACTATTCGTTATCGCCACCCTATTCCTAGGTTAGATGATATGCTTGATGAATTGAGTGTCTCTACAATATTCTCCAAAGTTGATTTATGAGTGGATACCATCAAATTCGTATGAAATTGGGAGATGAATGGAAAACAGCATTTAAAACTAAGTTTGGATTATATGAGTGGTTAGTCATGCCTTTTGGGTTAACTAATGCACCTAGTACTTTCATGAGATTAATGAACGAAGTTTTACGTGCTTTCATTGGACGATTTGTGGTAGTCTATTTTGATGATATACTGATTTATAGCAAATCTTTGGAAGAACATTTGGAACATTTATGTGCTGTTTTTAATGCTCTACGTGATGCACATTTGTTTGGTAACCTTGGGAAGTGCACCTTTTGCACCGACCGAGTATCTTTTCTTGGCTATGTTGTTACTCCACAGGGAATTGAAGTTGATAAAGCCAAGATTGAAGCTATTGAGAGTTGGCCGCAGCCCAAAACGGTCACACAAGTGAGGAGTTTCCTTGGCCTCGCTGGTTTCTATAGGCGCTTTGTGAGAGATTTCAGCACCATTGTCTGCACCTCTCAATGAGCTTACAAAGAAGGATGTGCCTTTTGTTTGGGGTATCGCATGTGAAGAAGCCTTCACGGTATTGAAAGATAAGTTGACACATGCCCTTTACTCCAACTTCCTGATTTTAATAAGACTTTGAGCTTGAATGTGATGCTAGTGGAATTGGATTAGGAGGTGTGTTATTACAAGATGGCAAACCTGTTGCATACTTTTCTGAAAAATTGAGTGGGCCTAGTCTGAATTACTCTACTTATGATAAAGAATTATATGCTCTTGTTCGGACTTTAGAAACATGGCAACATTATTTATGGCCCAAAGAATTTGTTATACATTCTGATCATGAATCTTTGAAACATATTAAAAGTCAAGCTAAACTGAATCGTAGACATGCTAAATGGGTTGAATTCATTGAGACTTTCCCTTATGTCATTGCTGATGCATTGTCTCGTCGCTATACTATGCTTTCACAACTTGACTTCAAAATATTTGGTTTGGAGACCATCAAAGATCAATATGTGCATGATGCTGATTTTAAAGATGTATTGCAGAATTGTAAAGAAGGAAGAACATGGAACAAGTTTGTCGTTAATGATGGATTTGTGTTCCGTGCTAACAAGCTATGCATTCCAGCTAGTCTGCTCGCCTTTTGTTGTTGCAGGAGGCGATGGAGGAGGACTAATGGGACACTTTGGCGTGAAGAAGACGGAGGACGATTTGCTACACATTTCTTTTGGCCAAAGATGAGACGGATGTTGAGCGCTTTATTGCTCGCTGCACTACATGTCAAAAAGCTAAGTCACGACTCAATCCTCATGGTTTATATATGCCTTTGCCTCGCACTCTAGTGTTCCTTGGGAGGATATATCGATGGACTTTGTTTTAGGTTTACCTAGAACAAAGAAGGAGGGATAGCATATTTGTTGTCGTGGATAGATTCTCAAAATGGCACACTTTATACCATGTCATAAAAGCGATGATGTCGCTAATGTTGCTGATTTGTTCTTTCGTGAAATTATTCGCTTGCATGGTGTGCCAAATACTATTGTTTCAGATCGTGATACTAAATTTCTTAGCCACTTTTGGAGATGTTTATGGGCTAAGTTGGGGACTAAACTGCTTTTTAGTACTACTTGTCACCCCCAAACCGATGGATAAACCAAGTAGTCAATAGAACATTGTCTACTATGCTTAGGGCTGTTCTAAAGAAAATAAGAAAATGTGGGAGGAATGCTTGCCTCATATTGAATTTGCTTATAATCGCTCATTGCATTCTACTACTAAGATGTGCCCTTTGAAGTTGTGTATGGTTTCCTACCGTGCACCTATTGATTTGTTGCTTCTTCCATCTTCGGAGAAGGTTAATTTTGATGCTAAAGAACGTGCTGAATTGATTTTCAAAATGCATGAGTTAACTAAGGAAAACATTGAGCGATGAATGCTAAATATAAACTTGTCGGAGATAAGGGTAGAAAACATGTTGTGTTTGCACCGAGATCTTGTTTGGTTACATTTATGTAAGGATAGATTTCTGATTTGCGCAAATCAAAGCTAATGCCACGTGTCTGCTGGTCCCTTTAAGGTGTTGGAAAAGTAAATGATAATGCATATAAACTTGAGCTGCCTCGCAGATTTTGGGGTTAGTCCCACTTTAACATTGCAGATTTGAAGCCATATTTGGGTGAGGAAGATGAACTTCCGTCGAGGACTACTTCATTTCAAGAAGGGAGGATGATGAGGACATCAATACCATTGTTACACCCACAGCCCCCGCCGCTATACATACCGGACCAATTACTAGAGCTCACAAGACGCCAACTAAATTACTGTGTACTTTCGCTTTCTTGGTAATGATTCTAGTGTTCATGAGAATATGATGTCGCTTAAATTGGATACATTTGTTTTGCTTACAAATGAAGGGCCTAGCTTGGAGAAGGATGAACATTGGAGCAAGAACAAGCATGGAGATGATGGCATGCTAAGGGGACAAGAATGGAGTTGCAAGTGATGATTTCAGACTTTGAAGCCACCATAATGAGTGCATGAAGCCTTGGACGAAATATACAAGATGCCACTTCATAAATTTCGTCCAGAGGCTATTCTAGGTGCCGTGTCACCTTATTATTGGGCCAGCCCATGTAATTTCGAAATACATTAGTCTAGGCTATTTTAGAGTCCGATGTGTGGGGAAACAAGAGGTAGGGTTAGTTTCGACCCTCCACCAAGGGCCACGAAATTCTCCCCTCTTCCTCCATATATACAGCCCTTAGGGCACCGCTTAGACTTTGGGTTTTGTTTAGATCAAAAGTTCGCCATAGCTGCAACTTCGCAGATTTCGCTTGTGTTCAACGACTGCATAAAGGCGCACAGTAACCCCACCTTGATCAATAAAGCTTTCATCTTATATTCGCAATATCCAGATTGCAATCTCAATTTCTTGCTTGTTCTTCGCTTGCTCGCAGGAAATAGACCTCGTGGTCGTTGATCGTGTTCGCGTGGTCAATAACCTCTCGAGTTGGTTTAGCGACATATATGCTGACGCCCTCGCGACGCCAGAGTCGGATCGCCAAAGTCGACTTCCACCAAAGCGAAATCCACCATCTCATCGAAAGACGGACACCTCTCGCTCTATCATTTTCTTGTGGGTTCCCTTTAAGGGTCCAACCATGTCAAGCCCCTGCACAAATGAACGGCCATGTAATGGGTATGGTTTTGAGGGCGGGGGTGGCATATGGCTCGATTAGCAAAGAGTCGACAACCAACGATCGCCGACCAAGTCCTCGTATGTCGCCCGAGCCGTCACCAATAAAATCTCTGTGACGGAATGCCTTTCCTACAAGGGCCCGGCTGTCACAGTGTGTCCGCTTAGTCCGCATGAATTTCAGCCAAGAGGTTTCGCCTTCTTCCTCGGAGATACACCTTTGAAGGACTCCAGGGTACTTTTCTTATAAAGTTCTCCTCATGGACCTTGTAGGCCTTCGATCGCGGACTATGCAATGGGCCTCATTTTGGTCTTCGGAAGTTCCCGCCTAAGTAAGTAGGCTAGAAAGGTTCTGCCCACGCGGCGACATCGCCATTATGACGTATGAGGGTGTTATGTCATCTGCGAATCACCGGTTGGTGCGGTTTTCTCCGGTTTGTCACTACCGGGCTCCTCTTCCCATAGTACGGATAGCTTGAAGAGCCGTTCCAGGAAGATATTAGGAGGGACGGCATCACGCTTCGCACCGATGTGTGCCAATACGTCGGCCGCCTGGTTATTATCGCGAGCTATGTGATGGAATTCCAGTCCTTCAAACCGAGCTGAAATTTTTAGGACAGCATTGCGATATGCTGCCATTTTCGGATCCTTGGCACCAAAGTCTCCGTTTATTTGGGATATTGCAAGGTTTGAATCCCCGCGCACCTCTAGGCGTTGAATGCCCATGGAGACCGCCATCCGGAGACCATGTAACAGGGCCTTGTATTCGGCTGCATTGTTGGAGTCCGTGTACATCATTTGAAGTACATATTGACTCAGATCTCCGGTTGGGGATGTCAAGACGACGCCAAATTTCCATCCGCCAACATTTTGGAGCCGCCGAAATGCATAGTCCATTAGAGTATGCGCTGCATTTTTAGGGAGTTCGCTTCATCCATTCGCCATTTAAGTCACCCAAAACTTGTGACTTTATAGCTCGCCGAGGTTTGTAAGTTATGTCGAATGGTAAGAGCTCAATGGCCCATTTTGCAATCCCGCCTGCTAAGGCCATGGGTTATTTATAATGTCATTGAGTGGTACTTCAGAGGCCATCATATCGAGCACTTTGAAAGTAGTGCCGAGCTTTCGAGACGCCATGAACACCGTGATATGCTAATTTCGATAGTGCGTAACGGATTTGCAGGGGTTAACACAAAGGATACATAATACACCGGTTTTGAAGAGGGAATTTATGCCCTTCCGCCGCTTGCTCGACGACGAGGATCAAGCTTACAACTTGATGTGTTGCATGCGATGTATAACAACATTGGTTCGCCCAGAGTGGGCGCAGCCAGACCGGATTTGTTGCCAAGATGTCCTTTATTTCTTCGAAGTCCGGGCAAGGGCAAAGATCCGGCCCACTGGTGTTCGGTGCGCCTGAGGAGGCGATAGAGGGGCAACGCCTTTTCTCCTAAACGGGAGATAAAGCAGCTTAAGGCTGCCACGCATCTTGTTAATTTTTGTATTTGTTTGAGGTCTTTTGGAATATCCAACTGTGACAGAGCTCGGATTTTGGCCGGATTTGCTTCAATTCCACTACCGGATACGATGAAGCCCAGCAGCTTTCCGGCTGGTACGCCGAAAACGCATTTTTCCGGATTCAGCTTGATGTCATATGCTCTAAGGTTGTCGAATGTGAGCCTCAAATCGTCTACTAAAGTTTCGATGTGTTTTGTTTTGACGACCACGCCGCTCACGTGATGCCTCTACTGCTTTTGCCGATCCGCAGCCGACATGTTTGAATCATGCGCCGATATGTTGCGCCGGCGCTTTTTGAGTCCGAAGGGCATCGCGTTGAAGCTGCATGGTCCATATGGGTGATAAATGCCGCTATGGCTTGGTCCGCTCCGCCATCTTGATTTGATGATAGCCGAGTATGCGCCCGAAGCACAACGAATCGTGTTCGCTGTGGCATCGATAATTTGATCGATGCGGGAGAGGAAGGGATCCTTTGGGCAAGCTTTATTGAGGTCTTTAAAATCGACACGAGGCGCCAGATTTATCCTTCTTGGTACCATCACCAAATTTGCTAGCCAAGACGGATGTTTGATATCTCTAATGAATCTGCTTCCAATAGTTTGGCTAGCTCTTCTCCCATTGCTCGCCTTTTGGGCTCGAAAATCGTCAAGAGCCTCGCTTGATCGCTTAAACTTTTAGGATGTTTAGGCTGTGTTCTGCCAACTCGCGAAAGTGATTCCGGCATGTCCGGGATGCCAAAGCGAAGATATCTCTCAATTTTCCCGGCGAATTCGCAAGAAGGCGGGCGCCTACTTCGGGTTCAATCAGTGCCCCAATGGAGGCCGTCTTTGTTGGGTTCGTTGGATGGACCTAGAATTTTATTATCTCGTCTGCTGGTTTGAAGGAGGTGGACTTGGATCTTTTATCGAGTATGACATCGTCCTTGTTCACCGTAGAGCGCAGCGCGGTGAGTTCCTCTGCCACTAAGGCTTCGGATAGTGCCTCAAGGGCTAGTGCTGCTGTCTTGTTTTCAGCGCGGAGTGTGATAGAGGCAAAGGTGTCCCGTCTTTCGATGAGATGGTGGATTTCGCTTTGGTGGAGGTCGACTTTGACGATCCGACTACGAAGCGCAGCGAGGACGCCGCGCTTTAGCAATCGCTAAACCAACTCCGAGAGGTTATTGACCACGCCGAGCACGATCAACTCGACCACGAGGGTCTATTTCCGCGAGCAAACGAAGAACAAGCAAGAAACTGAGATTGCAACTGGATATTGCGAATATAAGATGAAAGCTTTATTGATCAAGGTGGGGTTCTCGTGACGCTTTGTCCGGTCGTGGAACACAAACGGCACGCGGGTTGCAGCTATGGCTAACTTTTAATCTAAACAAAACCTAAGTCTAAACGGTGCCCTAAGGGCTGTATATATGGAGGAAGAGGGGAGAATTTCGTGGCCCTTGGTGGAGGGGTCCAAACTAACCCTATCTCTTGTTTCCCCACACATACGGACTCTAAAAATAGCCTATACTAATGTATTTCGAAATTACATGGGCCTGGCCCAATAATAAGGTGACGAAAGACCTAGAATAGCCTCTGGACGAAATTTATGAAGTGGCATCTTGTATATTTCGTCCAAGGCTTCATGCACTCATTATGGTGGCTTCAAAGTCCTGAAATCATCACTTGTAACTCCATTCTTGTCCTCTCTATGCATGCCATCATCTCCATGCTTGTTCTTGCTCCAATGTTCATCCTTCTCCAAGCTAGGCCCTTCATTTGTAAGCAAAACAAATGTATCCAATTTAGGCAAAGATCATATTCTCATGAACATTAGAATCATTACCAAGAAACGAAAGTACCGTAATTTAGTTGGCGCGCGAGCTCTAGTAATTGGTCCAAGATGTATAGCAAGAGGGCTGTGGGTGTAACAATGGTATTGATGTCCTCATCATCCTCCCTTCTTGAAATGAAGTCGCCCTCGATTTAAAGTTCATCTTCCTCACCCAAATATGGCTTCAAATCTGCAATGTTAAAAGTGGACTAACCCCAAAATCTGCAGCAGCTCAAGTTTATATGCATTATCATTTACTTTCTCCAACACCTTAAAGGGACCAGCAGACGTGGCATTAGCTTTGATTTATGCAAATCAGAAATCTATCTCACGCAAATGTAACCAAACAAGATCTCCAGTGCAAACACAACATGTTTTCTACCCTTATCTCCAAAGAAGTTTATATTTAGCATTCATACGCCAATGTTTTCCTTAGTTAACTCATGCATTTTTAAAATCAATTCAGCACGCTCTTTAGCATCAAAATTAACCTTCTCCAAGATGGAAGAGGCAACAAATCAATAGGTGCACGAGGTAGGAAACCATACACAACTTCAAAAGGGCACATCTTAGTAGTAGAATGCAATGAACGATTATAAGCAAATTCAATATGAGGCAAGCATTCCTCCCACATTTTCTTATTTTTCTTTAGAACAGCCCTAAGCATAGTAGACAATGTTCTATTGACTACTTCAGTTTGTCCATCAGTTAGGGGTGACAAGTAGTACTAAAAGCAGTTTAGTCCCCAACTTAGCCCATAAACATCTCCAAAAGTGGCTAAGAAATTTAGTATCACGATCTGAAACAATAGTATTTGGCACACCATGCAAGCTTAATAATTTCACGAAAGAACAAATCAGCAACATTGACAAAGATCATCGCTTTTATGACATGGTATAAAGTGTGCCATTTTTGAGAATCTATCCACGACAACAAATATGCTATCCTCCCTTCTTTGTTCTAGGTAAACCTAAAACAAAGTCCATAGATATATCCTCCCAAGGAACACTAGGTACAGTGCAAAGGCATATATAAACCATGAGGATTGAGTCGTGACTTAGCTTTTTGACATGTAGTGCAATGAGCAATAAAACGCCAACATCCTGCCTCATCTTTGGCCAAAAGAAATGTGTAGCAAGTACGCCCTCCGCCTTCTTCACGCCAAAGTGTCCCATTAGTCCTCCTCCATGCGCCCCGCAACAACAAAAGACGAACGGAGCTAGCTGAATGCATAGCTTGTTAGCACGAACACAAATCCATCATTAACGACAAACTTGTTCCATGTTCTTCCTTCTTTACAATTCTGCAATACATCTTTAAAATCAGCATCATGCACATATTGATCTTTGATGGTCTCCAAACCAAATATTTTGAAGTCAAGTTGTGAAAGCATAGTATAGCGATTTAGACAATGCATCAAGAATAACATTTTCTTTACCCTTCTTGTGTTTAATGACATAAGGGAAAGTCTCAATGAATTCAACCCATTTAGCATGTCTACGATTCAGTTTAGCTTGACTTTTAATATGTTTCAAAGATTCATGATCGAATGTATAACAAATTCTTTGGGCCATAAATAATGTTGCCATGTTTCTAAAGTCCTAACAAGAGCATATAATTTTTATCATAAGTAGAGTAATTCAGACTAGGCCCACTCAATTTTTCGTAAAAGTATGCAACAGGTTTGCCATCTTGTAATAACACACCTCCTAATCCAATTCCACTAGCATCACATTCAAGCTCAAAAGTCTTATTAAAATCAGAAGTTGGAGTAAAGGAGCATGTGTCAACTTAGCTTTCAATACCGTGAAGGCTTCTTCCGTATGGTACCCCAAACAAAAGGCACATCCTTCTTTGTAAGCTCATTGAGAGGTGCAGCAATGGTGCTGAAATCTCTCACAAAACGCCTATAGAAACCAGCGAGGCCAAGGAAACTCCTCACTTGTGTGACTGCTTTGGCTGCGCCAACTCTCAATAGCTTCAATCTTGGCTTTATCAACTTCAATTCCTGTGGAGTAACAACATAGCCAAGAAAAGATACTCGGTCGGTGCAAAAGGTGCACTTCCTAAGGTTACCAAACAAACGCATCACGAGAGCATTAAAACAGCACGAATGTTCCAAATGTTCTTCCAAAGATTTGCTATAAATCAAGATATCATCAAAATAGACTACCACAAATCGTCCAATGAAAGCACGAAAACTTCGCTCATTAATCTCATGAAAGTACTAGGTGCATTAGTTAACCCAAAAGGCATGACTAACCACTCATATAATCCAAACTTAGTTTTAAATGCTGTTTTCCATTCATCTCCCAATTTCATACGAATTTGATGGTATCCACTACGCAAATCAACTTTGGAGAATATTGTAGAGCCACTCAATTCATCAAGCATATCATCTAGCCTAGGAATAGGGTGACGATAACTAATAGTAATATTATTGATGCCTCTACAATCAACACACATACGTGACATACCATCCTTTTTCGCACTAGAATAATAGGAACAAAGACAAGGACTAAGGGATTCACAGATATAACCTTTGTCGAGCAGCTCCTCGTATTTGACGATAATCTCCTTCGCTCTCCTCCGGATTGGTACGGTATGGTGCACGGTTGGTAATGATGCACCGAATTAAGTCAATTTGATGCTCAATCCTCTAATAGGTGGTAATCCCGTGGCACGCCTTGTGGAAAGACGCCGAACTCCCGCAAAATGTTAGTGACAAGCAGGGGCAAAGAGGAAGGCACGCCCTAATGAAAATAATGCCTCTTTGCACACAAAAGCATAGCAAATAGATTTGCTAAAATCTAGCTCATCAATATCAGATTTGGTGGCAAGTAAACATGCACTTTTCAATTTAATTTCGTAAGCAACAGAGATGGTTTATTATTAGGCTTCATGTGTTGCTCAAATTCTTTTGCCACAATCTGATTTTCACTCTTATTTTTCTCCTGTTTTGCTTTATTAGCTCTATTAATATCATCTTTCAAAATGGACTCAGGAGTCATAGGAAGCAAAGTAATATTTTTATCCTTATGAACAAGAGTATACCGATTGTTTCTACCATGGTGTACAGAATTTTATCAAATTGCCATGGTCTACCAAGTAACAAGGAACATGCTTGCATAGGTACCACATCACAATCAACATAATCAGATATGTAGAGATACTAAAATGCACACTAACAAGACGTGTTACCTTCACCTTGCCGCTGTTGTTGAACCATTGGATGTAGTAAGGATGTGGATGTGGTCTTGTGGTGAGAGATAGCTTCCACCATCTCCATGCTAGCCAAGTTGTTGCAGCTCCTCCATCTATGATGACGCTAATAGAACGCTCCTTCACAACTCCCTTTGTATGGAACAAATTATGCCTCTGATTTTGCTCACTTTGTGTAACTCGCACACTCAAAACACGTTGAGCAACTAAACATTCATACCGCCAAGATCTTCAAGAGCCATGTATTGTGTCTCATGATCGTAATCATCTCCACCGTGTTCCTCATGTGTAATAAGAGCCAAAGTCTCTCATCATAGTCACTAGCGGACTCATACCCACCATCCTCAAGAGCAATCATCACACGCTGAGATTTGCATTCTCTCGAAATGTCCTCTTCCCTTACAACGACGACAAATAATATCACTTGTGTGCCCTGCTGACGCCATGGAAGAAGAAGAGCTCAGGCAGGCCCGGCAGTGTGCTCTTGGCGATAGTGGTGGTTGTGCTCTCGCTTGTATCACGGTTGGAGGTGGCACCAAGGAGGTGATGGTGCAAAGGAAGTAGATGATGCACGTGGTGTCCATGATGAAGGTCGACCTGCAAAAGTTAGTGCGCGCCAATGCCCGCCGATCCTCAAGACTTCACGCTCAGCTTTACAAGCAAGATGGAATAAACGAGTGATATTATTATAATCCTTATAGTCTAGAATGGTCTGAATCTCTATTTAATCCACCCGTAAAACGTGCAAGCATAGCTTCATTCTCCTCAACAATACCACATCTAATCAAGCCAGTTTGTAATTCCCGATAATATTCTTCTACAGAATTTTTTCCTTGTCTTAAGCGCTGCAATTTTTGAAGTAATTCACGTTGATAATATGGTGGAACCCAACGAGTACGCATAGCAGTTTTCAAAGCAGCCCAAGTAGTGGAACAGATATAATCTACAATGTTCGACCACCAAACACATGCAAAGCTAGTGAAAGCACAAACAAAGCAGCAGAACACGCCTCCTCGTGATATTGTAAACATGTAAATCGTTGTTCAGCTTTCTAACTCCCAAGTAAGATATATATCAGAACATATCTACCCTCAAATGGTGGAATATTCAATTTCAGTTTAGGGAGATGGTCATGATCTCGCACTGAGGGGGAGCCCTAATATTGCCATTATTTGCATGTGGACGACCTGGTGGTTGTGGTGCTGGTGGTTGCACGTAGTTCGATGTTGATCAACCTCATCCTCATAATCGCCCACATACTCATCATCCTCCCTCGCACCACCAAAGCAGCAGAGAGCAGGAGCCAAAGAAGCACCAACAGCAGAGAGCAGCTGCACCAGAATTTTGTCCTCGCTCAATAGGAACACGCCGAGCTCGGCCCATACCGATTCGAAGGGGCGAAGTTGTTGTCGCTGCAGAGGTGCGATAGGTGCAGCCGGGCGGTGGTTGTGGAAAACGCGCGAGCAATTCATCAAACTTGCTATCAAGCTTTGTTTCAAACGCCTTCTCAATGCCATCTATCTTCTCCATGGCCTCGCAAATCTGTTTACCACATCTTGCACCTGTCCAATCATCATTTGCTGAAACTTATCATGTAGCTGTTTGTTCGTCAGTTCTCCCAATCAGCCTCATCGGCTTGTGATCCTACCATGGTTAGCAGCAATAGAAACACACAAGAATATGATCCTACAGACTACTAAGAAGTGGTGGTGGTGTATCACAAACCCGCAAGCAAATCTCAAATTCTTACCAGCCTACCCAAAGCAGTGGTGATCGGCAACCGCTGTAGTCAAAACTCTCAAAGCTTGGATATAGCGATTACTGTGGAGAATCAAACGCACGACGAGATGTATGTAGAGCTGGAAGGCTTATAATATGGTAGCAAAAATGTCAAGAATAATCAATTCAGAGATGCAAAGTTGAATAAACGCCAACGACGGTAGATCAGGTCTGGTCCTAGGCTAGACCGTGCTAGAGACGCGAGCCTAGAACACTAACAAAATCACGGCGCACAACGTAAACAAGGGAGGAGCACACTCTGAATTTTTTTTTCTTTTTTTTTTTTTTTTCTTTTTTTTTTTTTTTCTTTTTTTTTTGAAACTGAACTATTTTTCTTCTCATGGATGGCTTGAAGTTGGGGAGTCCTCTCGCTGTCACGACTGAGTATCGCGTGATCTCGAAATCGAGAACAATGCAACACCATCGGACTCGGACTAGGACTGTGGCGGAGATGAATCTGTGGAACTCGACCGGTGGCGAGATGAATCTGTGGAACTCGGACCGTGGCGGAGATGAATCTGTGGAACTCGGACCGGTGGCGGATATATGTTGCGTGTGACTCGGATGGCCGTGATGGCGGCGGATATGTGGTGGCGATATGGATTCGGATTGGCGGTGAATATGTGGTGGTGGTATATGGCAGCGGCGACGCGACAACCTCGTGAATGTAACTCAAACTCTAAAAGACTAGACGCTAAGACCAGAACTTGACACGACGATGCAACCGCAAATTCAACAAAGCAAATACGTAAAAGATTATGCAAAGGCTCAGATTGGTTCGGACGGGATGAACTAACCCTAATTTTTTTTTTGGCTTTTTCGTGGACTATAGGTATGAAGAATGACTCGATCTAAACTACGAAAATCAGAAAATCTCACCGAGCAACCTCGGAAATCTGATACCACTTGATAGAGGCAAAGGTGTCCCGCCTTCGATGAGATGGTGGATTTCGCTTTGGTGGAAGTCGACTTTGACGATCCGACTACGAAGCGGCGAGGACGCCGCGCTTTAGCAATCGCTAAACCAACTCCGAGAGGTTATTGACCACGCCGAGCACGATCAACCCGACCACGAGGGTCTATTTCGCGAGCAAACGAAGAACAAGCAAGAAACTGAGATTGCAACTGGATATTGCGAATATAAGATGAAAGCTTTATTGATCAAGGTGGGGTTCTGGACGCTTTGTCCGGTCGTGGAACACAAACGGCACGCGGGTTGCAGCTATGGCTAACTTTTAATCTAAACAAAACCTAAGTCTAAACGGTGCCCTAAGGGCTGTATATATGGAGGAAGAGGGGAGAATTTCGTGGCCCTTGGTGGAGGGGTCCAAACTAACCCTATCTCTTGTTTCCCCACACATACGGACTCTAAAAATAGCCTATACTAATGTATTTCGAAATTACATGGGCCTGGCCAATAATAAGGTGACGCAGCACCCTAGAATAGCCTCTGGACGAAATTTATGAAGTGGCATCTTGTATATTTCGTCCAAGGCTTCATGCACTCATTATGGTGGCTTCAAAGTCCTGAAATCATCACTTGTAACTCCATTCTTGTCCTCTTTGCGCATGCCATCATCTCCATGCTTGTTCTTGCTCCAATGTTCATCCTTCTCCAAGCTAGGCCCTTCATTTGTAAGCAAAACAAATGTATCCAATTTAGGCAGCATCATATTCTCATGAACATTAGAATCATTACCAAGAAACGAAAGTACCGGTAATTTAGTTGATGCGCGCGAGCTCTAGTAATTGGTCCAAGATGTATAGCAAGAGGGGCTGTGGTGTAACAATGGTATTGATGTCCTCATCGAGGGCTATGTCCGGATCACTTATAGAGTGATTATTCCGCGGGCCTGCATTTTGAGCTTCATGTACCCGTAATGAGGTATTGCTTGAAAAATTGTGAATGCCTCTCGTCCTAATATGGCGTGATACCCACTGCTAAACGAGGCCACCTGGAACGTGACTTCTTCGGATCTGTAATTGTCTGGAGAGCCGACACCACATCGAGTGTGATTTTTCCGGTGCAGCGCGCTTCCCGGCTAGGGATTATTCCTCAATACAGCTCCAATCGATTTCCATTTTTCGCAGAGTTTCCTCATAAATGAGGTTTAGTCCGCTGCCGCCGTCCATGAGGACTTTTGTCACTCGAAAGCCGCCCACTATGGGACTAAGTACCAAAGGCGGCCGGGCTCGTTGTTCGGAATGTGGGCTCATCACCGCATTGAAGGTAATAGTCGTGTCGCCCCATGGATTTGCTGTTGCTACTTGGTAGACTTCGCGAAGTTCGCGGATTGTTCGTTGCATATTATTTGATGCGAAAGTCTCAAGACTGCTGACACCGTGGCCGGTATTGTTGGAGTGGTTTCCTGAGCTAGAAGCTCTTTCGCCACTTTTGGCCACCGCCGTAATATCCAACATGCTCGGTTATGAGTTGGGACGGCTCCTCTCGATTATGAAGCTTACAGGTCCATTGAGCCATCCCTCCAAAGACGGTTCCGCTTCCCTTATTGGGTTTTTGTTTTTTGTTTTTGCATCCGGGGCCTTAGTGTAAGGCGCCTTTTATCATGGATCGGGTTTGGGGCCGGATTATCCCAAAATTGATTTTCGGTTTTCCGAAACTCTCCATCGTGACAAGATTTTCATATGATGGATGCCGATCGGTGAAGCGCGTAATTTTATGCGACGATCAATGGCGCTTAGTATTCCCTTGTCCGCAAAGCTATTGCAAAAGATTGATATTGCTTTTCTCTCGGCAGTCCTTTATCCCGCCTATAACTGTGGAGGAATCGCCCAAGAGTGATGTACTGCTTTCAAAGAGGGCTCTGCCAGACAGAGATAGATCACATATGTCCGGGCAGGTGGGTGGAATAAAATCCGGATCCTCCCCATCTTGAGGCTCAAAGGCCAAGGGGCTTCCGACCGAAGTTTGGTTTGCTGGACACAATCCAATGAGTCCGGGCGATGCATGATTTTAAGTTCGATGCTCGATCGAAGTCCGCCCCTCCGCTGAATCCGCATGGAGGGTTCGGAACCGACATGAATTGTCTTCAACACCGCAAAGAGTTGCAGATGTTCTCTACCACCGCGACGCAGGTGGGTGGCCCGGGAGAGTTGATCTCTCAGATCGGTTTTAAGCCCAATCTGTTGTAGTCCGTAGCGACTCCTGGGGCGATGCGATCCAAGAGCTCGCTAATGCACGAGCTCTATTGATCTAACTGTTCGGCAGCTTTAGGGTCGACGCCAAGATTGCTTCCGACGACTTGAGAAGTGATTGCCAAGCGGCGGCCGGACAGCGGTCATGAGAAAGCCACCAAGCCGGATAGTTTGGCCGGCGTGCCAAGGCCCCTCCAATGACAACACCGCCTTTGAAGACGGTGGAGGCATCCGCCTATCGGTGACGGCACGCAGGAACTCTCAATGAAAGCACCAATATCGTGTCAAACCGCGGATCTCGGGTAGGGGGTCCCGAATCTGCATGCCTAGGCGGATGGTAACAAGCTTTACCTAGGACACGATGTTTTTACCTGTGTTCGGCCTCTCGATGGAGGTAAAACCCACGCCCCGCTTGATTAATATTGATGATATGGGTAGTACAAGAGTAGATCTACCACGAGATCAAGGAGGCTAAACCCAGAAGCTAGCCTATGGTATGATTGTTGAGATGTATGTTGTCCCACGGACTAAAACCCTCCGGTTTATATAGACACCGGAGGAGGCTAGGGTTACATAGAGTCGGTTACAATGGTAGGAGATCTACATATCCAGATTGCAAGCTTGCCTTCCACGCCAAGGAAAGTACCATCCGGACACGAGCCGGAGTCTTCAATCTTATATCTTCGTAGTCTTGGAGTCCAATGGATATTGATAGTCCGCTGTCCGACACCCCTAGTCCAGACTCCTCAAAGGGCAAAGAGGGCCAAGGCTCCGTGATTATCATCGAGGACGAGCCCACCATGACAAATAGGGGCGCGCCGAGACCACCTTGCCGACCCGCAACTACTTTTCGGCAGCCCCTCAGCCAAGTTCCCCCAGCCAGAAGTATCTATTTACTTCCTATTGTTGGGCGCGCACGGGTGCTCTTTATTTGCTGATATCTGTCTATTGATTTGTGTAGGAGCAGAGCAGCTTCACCAGGAGCAACCGGAAGCCGCCCCTGAGGTGCTATCTGCTTCATCTACACCGACAAGGGAGGATTCCCCGGCAAGGGAGCGCTCTCCGACAAGGGACAGTTCCCGCAAGGGACGGCACCAACACTTCTCGATGGTGGAGCCCATGACTGCAGACCCCAGTACAGGTAACCCTTCTTGCTTGAAAACTTCCCTTGTGTTCTTCATCTAATCTTCTTTTTGGATATTTGTTTGACTTTTTCTCCCTCTTCCTGTCTTCAGATCTACCTTCCACGGAGCCGATGGAGACCGAGGCCACCGGCGAGGAGGACGCGCGCGGCAATACCAACGACGCCGCTACCACCGAAGAGGAAGCCGGCGCCGATGATCCTGCCGACGAGGAGGCCGCCAAAGCTGCCGCCGCAGGAGCTGGCGAGGGATCCGGCGATCGCACTGACGGCCCCGAGGCCGCAGGAGCGCAAGGCGCTACACCGACCGCCGATCCCTCTACCGCCGCCGCTGCCAGGCCTCGAAGAGCCCCAGCCCGGCGCCTATCTGAGGGCCGGCGAGGGCGTCTTCATCAAACTCCCCTGGGCGTCAAGCTTCAGGGCGCCGGTCGAAGAAGTCTTTGACAGAGAAGTGCTTGCCTCCGCTGGGTTGACACTGGTCGACGCGCCAAGCAAAGAAGAAGGGCGAGCCCGAGGAGGAACAACCGCGGAGGTTGTTGTCCGCTTACCGCGCCTCGACAAGCCAAACTGAGTCCCGGAAGCGCTTGTCGACAAAGCGTAGTGGACATTGAGAAGCACGCGAGGAGCTCCAGAGTCGCAACTGTGAATCCTCCCGTCCATTGCGTAAGAGCGAGCGCAGCTTGTCGAGGCGCAGAAGGCCTTCCTCGAGAAGGTCAAGTCAAGTGATGAGGACATGACTACCTTGGATAAGACCAAAATATTGCATACATGCTTATTTGTCGTGTGATTTCTAGTGCAAACTATTCAATAATATATTTATGTTATCCGTAACAAAAATACTTCACATACTTTTGTGTTTTGTCTAATTGCAGGTGTATGACATTTGTACAATCCACATATGAAGATAAGGGAAAATAGAAGTTTAGGTGCTGTTCAAAAGTCTTCTCACGTCACTTTTTGGCCAAGAGAACATAGAGTCCAAGTCTCTCACGTTCTCGATTCAGATTCGGACTGCATGCATATACATGACTCAAAACGCCAACAACTTTTTCATACGGACTAATTGGGTGATTCTTTTTTTTGTTAGAAAGTTGATTTCATGCTCTTTCCAGCACAATTGGAATTACCTTAAAAGCCCTCCGGAGCGTTGAGTTATAGATGAAACAATCTGACGCTGCACCAGAATCCGAGTCAAACTACAAGTCCAAAGGTGTTACGTCACCTCCACTTGGGCCCATTGGCCTTGTACGACCTAGGGTTAGTTTTAGGCTGCCTTGGGACTTTCTCCCACCTACTTGGCCGCCACCCCTTGCTCCTATATAAGTAGATCCATCTAGTAGCTTTTTCCTTGGGTTTTGTTTAGATCAAAAGTTCGCCATAGTCGCAACTTCTGCATTTCGCTTGTGTTCAACGACTGCACAAAGGCGCCACAGTAACCCCACCTTGATCAATAAAGCTTTCATCTTATATTCGCAATATCCAGATTGCAATCTCAGCTTGCTTGTTCTTCGCTTGCTCGCAGGAAATAGACCTCGTGGTCGTTGATCGTGTTCGCGTGGTCAATAACCTCCTGAGTTGGTTTAGCGACATATATGCGACGCCCGCGACGTCAGAAGTCGGATCGCCAAAGTCGACTTCCACCAAAGCGAAATCCACCATCTCATCGAAAGACGGGACACCTTTGCCTCTATCACGAAGAGCAACAGCGGCTTGCCGCCGAGGAGCTGTCCGTGCGGGAAGGCGAGTTGACGCAGCGGAAGGTCAATATGGACAGCTATGAGGAGGAGCTTGCTGCGCGCGAGCAAACGCTTGGCGGGGCTCCCAAGGAGGCAAAGGACGCTGCCGCAGCTGCTGAGGCCACCAAGAAGAGCTGGAAGTGAAAGTGGCGCAGCTAGAGGCCGATCTTAGGGCGAGGAATGAAGAGCTTGCCGCGCTCCAGCGCAAGCGCGAGAAGGACGCCCTCGCCCACGGTGAGCTGCAGTGTCGTCTCCTCGAGAAGGGCAAGGAGCTTAGCGCCGCCAAGGACTCCAACGCTGATCTCGAGTTGAAGCTGGCTACGCTGACCGAGACGCTGGACGGCGCCAAGAAGCGGGAGGAGGCCTTGAAGGAGGAGATCAAGGCCAACGAAGCGCCGAAACCCAGAACACCTTTAGGGAGACGGTGGAGCTCTGGACGGAGGGCCTCGTGAACATCGCCGCGGTCATCAACGAGGAGCTGGCGCAGCTGGGCATGGTGGACTTTGGATACTCCTCCGATGAGAACCTCCAGCCCAGCGCCAAGCTCACTCTATTCTTCAAGGACATGGCGACGGCCCTCCAGCAACTCCGGGAAAGGATCCCAAAGCAGCTGGCCGACGAGTCGCGCACGATCTGCGCAAGAGTTCTTCAAAAGGTGCTGGTGAAGGTGGCCTTCCGCAACCCAGGCCTCAACCTCACCAACATCCTCAGGAAGCTGCCTCCGGATGCCGATCCGAAGAGTTTCAGGCCCTTGTCGCACCCATTGTGGACAAGGTGAATGAAGTCGAGGGTCGACGGCGATCGTGTAGATTAGGTCACTGCTTTTTCCTTTTCTTGCCGCTAGTCATGTTATGAAAACAATCTGCTAGAGCTGCATAAGTTATCTTTGTAATATAATTTTATCTTGGGCAGTATTTGCTATGTTATTTCCTTTACTTGATTCCTTCCTTTGTATGTTTTTACCCCACGCCAGTGGAACTTGTCGGGCCAAGTAGGCACCCTTGTCATGAAGCGCCGAAAAGCGAACATCGCCACTTCCGGGCGATGTTGCTACCGCAAGAAACCTTGTCGTAATTAGTCGCAGCACACTTAAGTTGTTGAGCGGACTCAAACAAAGTAAGGGCTTAACTAGCTACGAGTTGGTTCCTCCGCGCATGTGTTTTCCATACAAAGTGTGGTCGCTTCGAGGAAGATAACTTAAAAGTTTTAAAACTGATTGCTCAAACTTTGGCAACTTAGCTTTTCTCGTCGCTTATGCCCCCAAGAAGGCGATATTTTGTTGAACGACGCCTCGTCCACACCATTATCTCCTCCTTCCCTGGGAAACTTGTGGGCGAGGGAACCTTCCTTTGAGAAAAGAAAGAAGAGAAAATAAAGATATGGAGCCTTAAGGCTCGTTATTGCTTACAAAGGCAAAAGCCGCACAAAGTGTCGATAACACATGCAAAAAATAGAAAGCATGAACTTTGACAAGATGTGCGAGCACATGAGCTTTATTCATGCACGGGTCTCGCGCCCGCTTTGTACAAAGGATTACATGCAACAAGGGCAAGACTTGTATAAAGGTGGTTGCCGAACAGGTTCCGCAACCGCGCTTTACGGGTAAATCTTACGAAGATGCTCAATGTTCCAGAGTTGCTCACCGAAAGCCATCTTCGGTCTCAAGGCGATGACAGCCGCCTAGCGACTCGCTTCACCCGATAAGGGCCTTCCCACTTTGGCGCCAACTTGTTGGAATTCTTGGCGGATCGAACGCTACCAAGAACAAGGTCGCTTCCTCGAGACTTCGCATTAACTTTGCGGCTATGGTAGCGGCGCAAAGCTTGCTCGACGAGCAGCTCGTACAAGAGCCTCAAGACGATCCTCCTCAAGGAGCAGCGCCATCTTGTCGCAATCGCTATTGCTCAAGCTCATCATAAGCGAGCACTCGAGGCGATCCGTGATACGAAGTTCCGTGGGGAGAACTGCCTCGCCCATAGACTAGAGCGAAGGTGTCCGTCAAGGGCTCGACGGCGTCATTCCCGATTGACCAAAGAACCACCGTAGCTCCTCGATCCAGTTTTTTTCGATTTGTACAAAATTTCGCCGAAAGTCCCGGTCTTGAGCCCGCAAAGACTTCAAAGATTTGCCCTCTCCGCTGACCGCTGTTTCGGGTGAGCAATGTATGAAGCGCACCTTGGCGCCAAGATCTTGGACGATCGCATGAAGGTGCGGCCCGTGAATTGTGTGCCGTTGTCGGTGATGATCCTGTTTGGGACTCAAACGGCAAACAATCAACTCAAGAACTTGATCACCGACCGTGCTGTCACCTTCTCACCGCTTCCACTTCCGCCACTTTGTGAACTTGTCGATTGCAACGCATAAGTATTTCAAAGCCCCGACAGCTCGGGAAAGGGGCCGAGGATGTCGAGCCTCCGCATCAAAATGGCCAGATAAAGGGATCGCCCGAGAGCTTGAGCTAGCTGGTGTATCTGCTTGAATGGAACCGCACGCTTCACACTTGGTTACTTGTGCAGCAGCATCCCGGAGGGTCAGTCGGCCAAAAGAAACCTTGCCGGAATGCTTTGCCGGCAAGTGTTTTGCGCCAATGTGGTGACCACATATGCCTCCATGTATCTCCGCCAATAGCTTCGTCCGCTTTCCCGGGAATGCACTTCAATTTCACACCGTTGAATCTTCTTCAGATAGTGTGTCGTCGATAAACCGGTACATACTTGATTGCCGGGCTACTTTCTCCGCTTCTTCTTGCTCTTCGGAAGTTCTCCGTCTGGGAAACGGACACCATTGCCCATGCCGGAGCTTGCGGCTCGACAACAAGGACTAAAGGCACATATGTCGCCGCGGGAACATCCGCTTTACGGCGAGAACTCGCGGCTCACCGAGTTGATGTTCCCGCAAGCTTGCCGAGCAAAACTTGTCGGGAGCGCTCGCTTCAACGAACAAACCCTAGGGCTTGTCTGAGCAGACTCGCTCCTCAAGCACTATTGGTGTTGATCTTGGGGACCTTCTTGGCGGCGCTTCGGGAGCTCTCCGTAAAATAGTCACCGTAAACCAACTTCCTTTTCTTGCTCATTCAGCTTGATGGTGTTACGGATGGTTGAGTCACCTTGAGCACAAAGATCCTCGGTTCCATTGTGTAACTTAAGTGCAGCGACTTCGACAGCCATCAAGAATGTCGCTTCGAGCTCTCGAACATGTTCCATCCAGAGGTCGTCAAAGTGCTCTTCTAACTTTCTCACTTCATCAACGAAGCTTCCATCAATGGACTTTGATAACTCTTATTGACTTGGCGGACGACAAGCTGCGAGTCACCCCGACAATGAGCTTTTTGATCCCAAGGTCACCGCGATCCCGAGACCGCAAGAAAACCTTCATACTGCAGATTGTTTGTTGCTTGCCCTTGGGAAAGTGCATCCGACTACGATTTGAGGTGCTCTCCTGGTGCGATAAGCAAGACGCCTGCCGGGCGCTTTGTAGCGAGAAGGCACCATCAAAGTACATAGGCCACTTTTTGCTTGCTTCCTTGACGGGATGCTCGCTCGAATTTCTTCATCCGTGTTGGCGCCCACTCGCTATGAATTCCGCCAATGCCCGCCCAGATAGTTGAAGTGCTCTCAAACTTGAGGCCAAATCTTGACAATTTAGTGCCCACTGACAATCCCGCCTGCTTCGGATTCTGCAGATCCTCTTCAGCCGAAAGCGAGTGACAACTGTGATCTCATGTGCTTGGAAATAATGGCGCAGCTTCCTCGAGGCCATGAGAAGGCCGAAGCAATTTCTCGCACACCGTAGTACCTTGACCTAGCCCCTCGCAGAAGGGAACCGACAAAGTAAACTGGTGCTGCACCATTTTCTTCTCGCTTTCTCCTCCCGTGCTCACGAGATCCATCCTTGTCGGGACCAGAGCTTGTCGGGAAGCCCCGCTTGTCGCCGGATGCACTTGCCGTGGTCGCTGGCTCATCATCCGCCTCTCTCGCTATTAACGCAAAGCACTAACCACTTGATTGGTTGCCGCTAGATACAAAGCAGCAACTTCTCTTGTGGCTTAGGTGCTAGAAGTATTGGAGTGGAGGATGTATCTCTTCAAGTCTCTGCAGCAGCCTCCGCTCCGAGTCCATTTCATTGACCTGCTTTTTCAATATTTTGAAAACGGTAGGGCGCGCCAGCAGACTTAGAGATAAACTCGCCGAGAGCAGCCACGCAGCCGCAAGCCTTCGACATCCTTGACGCGCTTCGTGCTTGAATCTGCTCAATGGCCTTGATCTTGCTCGGGATTGGCTTCAATTCCCGCCGAGATAGAAGAACCCGAGAAGCTTGCCGAGGGGACTCCAAACACACACTTCTCGGGTTGAGCTTGAGGTTGATCTTGCGCAGATTTGCAAAGGTCTCGCCCAAATCCTCAATCAGAGTTGTTCATTCCTTGCTTTTTGACCACTATGTCATCCATGTAGGCTTCCACATTTCTGTATTTGTGGCTCAAAAGCATGATTGACTACTCCGCAAATGGTGAACCAGCATTCTTCAAACCAAAAGGCATTCAGACGAAAAAAGACGCGCTACAAGGAGTGATGAATACGGTCTTCTTCATCCTCTTCGCCATGAAGATCCGATGATATCCTCAATATGCATCAAGAAATGAAAGCAAGTCACATCCGCCGTGGAGTCAACAATCTGGTCAATGCGCCGCAAGGGAAATGGGTCTTTGGGACAAGCTTTATTAACATCGGTAAAGTCAATACAAAGCCTCCATTTCCGCTCGCTTTGCGCACGCACCACGGATTGGCCAACCACGAGGATGGAGCACTCTCTAACAAGGCATGCCGCTTCCAACTTCTTGATCTCTTCGCAATGAATTCTGGTGCTCCACCGCTTGTTTCCCGACTTTCATTGACGGGCCGCCGCGATGAGGACAGACGGCAAGGTGGTGCTCAATTACTTTCCCGAACACCGGGATGTCGACGGTTGCCATGCAAACACGCCGACGCTCGCCTCGCAGAGCAACAAGCGCCGCTTCCTATTTAGGGTCAAGCTGGCAATCGATGGTGAAGGTACCACCAAGCCGCCCTCCTGGCGGCACCTTTTGGTCTCTCGCGGAGCTGCCTTCGCCTTCTTACACTTGCCGGTGGAGCTCGATGGTGCGCCTCGTCGGTAGCGCAGACTCAAGAGGTGCCCTTGCCGGAGTGGGCATCGAGCTCTTGCCGACTTGGTCTTTTTTTCCCCGGAGCTTCAGCGGCAAGTGGCTTATGATCCGCCAAGGCTGCCGCTTCCCAGGTAGATCTTGTCGGTGCAGATAAGAGCATCTTTCTTGTCGCCAGGATGAGATGACACTTACCGCACCGCATCTTGAGCACGCTGTAGGCATAGTGAGAGGCTGCCATGAACTTGGCGAAAGCCGATTTGCCGAGTATCCCATTGTAAGGCAATGGGAAATCAGCAACGCCAAAAGTGACCCTCTCAATCCTAAAATTCAACTCACGCCAAATGTTACCGAACGTGATCTTTCCTTCGCTTGCTCCTTCCCGGTTGATTCTTGAATGTGCCGCCTCTTCGAGCTCACCGTCAGGATCCGAGTTTCAAGGACCGCGAGGAGATCAGTTCAAGCCGCCCCGCTTGTCAACTAGCATCTTTGTGACTTTGAGGTTGCGGTAGTTGGTGAAACCAACATCGGCAAGCACCCGACGCAGCTATGCGATCGTGGTGGTCCTCAATATCAAAGATGATAGGCATGTCGACCACTTCGAGGCTTGCGTGACTCAACCGGTGGTTCTGCCGCATTAACTTCCCGCACCCACCGCTTGAGCGGGCGGTGTGAAGTATGCGCAGAAGCACCGCCACAACGCACAGACCTTCGGGCTTTCAAACTCCCGCCGCCGGCCTCATCATCATCCATCTCTTCATCATCGCTTTCATCTTCGCCCTTGTCGCGCCGGGGGAGGTTCTGCTCTTGTCGCCGCTTGGCCTTGCCGCGACGTCCTCCCCGGTCGGGCGCTTGCCGGATCCCGCAGCATCTTCCTCGAGCCTTCTCCTTGTCGCGTCAGCCGATTTCAGCCTTCGCCGCCGACAAGTTGCTCGACCTTCTTGCAGCTCAAGATCATGACCCTTGGTGCGGTGGATCTTGCAATACTGCTTGTCGGAGCCGCCCTGCTTGTCGGCGGCCGCCACAGGTTCGGCTTCCTTGGTGCCACCTCCGTTGCCGGACTGCTCAACGACTAGCACATCTTTTCCCCTTTTCTTCCTGTTGTTCCGCCGCCGGTTTTAACTTGCCGGGGCGGCATCATCACCGCTGATCCCCTCGCCTCGTTCTCTCCGGGAGTTTCTCCTCCTCAAAGACGCGCACACTTGTCGCCAGTATGAGAGCTCATCGACGCTCGATCTTGCACATCGCCATCTCCTCCCCAAGATCTCGTGGTTTCAAGACGCTCGATGGAACGCTACCGATGACCGCGCAGTGGTGGACATCTTGATGTTGCGCTGCACTTGGCTGAATCTTTGAATGTACTTGCGCAAGGGCTCTCCTTCCTTCTGGGCGAGCAGATGAAGATCACTCTCTCGCCATGGGGTTTGTGGTCATCAGAAGGCGCCGACAAACCGATGGCATGATCTCGCCAGAGGATATGGAGTTGTCCGCAAGTGCATGAGCCAGATCTCGACATTCGCTTGAGCACCAGCCGAAGTAGTTGGCAAGGATCTTGTCGCCTTGCCCCTCGCAGCTTGCACCGCAATGGTGTATATGCCGAGGAACTCCGACGGATGCAACTCGCCATCGCATTTCTCCGTACATCCGCTTGAAGTTCTTTGTATCGGGCCATCGATTTGCCGCAGCTCACGAGTGAACGCAGGCAACCTATCACAGACGTAAGTCGCCTCGTTCTTCGGGCGCATGCATGTCGACATGGGCTCAGCAGCTACCGGTCTCGACCGATGCCGCTTTCTTCGACGCCGATGCGAGTACGAAGGCCGCCTTTGTTGCCGTTTGAAGAACTTGGCGCCGATCGTGACGAGCTCGTGGATCCGGCGACGCTGTGGAGTCGCGGTCGAGGTTGACCCGCGAGTTGGCGATCTTGGCCTTCGGGTGGAGAGTGCATGGTGGTTGCACCCCCACCGGCTTGTCGCCATCGCTCAAGGCCCCGCAATCTTGATGAGGACATCAATACCATTGTTACACCCACAGCCCCCGCCGCTATACATACCGGACCAATTACTAGAGCTCACAAGACGCCAACTAAATTACTGTGTACTTTTTTGGTAATGATTCTAATGTTCATGAGAATATGATGCTGCTTAAATTGGATACATTTGTTTTGCTTACAAATGAAGGGCCTAGCTTGGAGAAGGATGAACATTGGAGCAAGAACACACATGGAGTTGATGGCATGCTAAGGGGATCAAGAACGGAGTTACAAGTGATGATTTCGTGACTTTGAAGCCACCATAAGGAGTGCATGAAGCCTTGGACGAAATATACAAGATGCCACTTCATAATATTCGTCCATAGGCTATTCTAGGTGCTGCACACCTTATTATTGGGCCAGCCCATGTAATTTCGAAATACATTAGTATAGGCTATTTTAGAGTCCGATGTGTGGGGAAACAAGAGATAGGGTTAGTTTCGACCCTCCACCAAGGGCCACGAAATTCACCCCTCTTCCTCCATATATACAGCCCTTAGGGCACCGCTTAGACTTGGGTTTTGTTTAGATTAAAAGTTCGCCATAGCTGCAACTTCACAGCATTTCGCTTGTGTTCAACGACTGCATAAAGGCGCCACGTAACCCCACCTTGATCAATAAAGCTTTCATCTTATATTCGCAATATCCAGATTGCAATCTCAGCTTGCTTGTTCTTCGCTTGCTCGCAGGAAATGACCTTCGTGGTCGTTGATCGTGTTCGCGCGGGTCAATAACCTCTCGGAGTTGGTTTAGCGACATATAGGCGCGACGCCCTCGCACGCTCAAGTCGGATCGCCAAAGTCGACTTCCACCAAAGCGAAATCCACCATCTCATCGAAAGACGGACACCTTTGCCTCTATCAAGTGGTATCGATTTCCGTGTTGCTCGTGAGATTTTACAGCTTTTCGTAGTTTAGATCGAGTCTGTTCTTCATACCTATAGTCCACTTAAAAAGCCAAAAAAATTAGGTTAGTTCATCCCATCCAACCAATCTGAGCCTTTGCATAATCTTTTTCAGATTTGCTTTGTTGAATTGGCGTTGCATCGCCGTGTCAAGTTGCTGGTCTTAGCGCCTAGTCTTTAGAGTTTCGAAGTTCTGCTCACAAGTTGTCACGCCGCTGCCATATACCACCGCCACATATTCACCGCCAATCCGAATCCATATACGCCACCACATATCCGCCGCCATCACGCCCATCCGAGTCCACCTGCAACATATATCCGCCACCAATCCGAAGTTCCACCAGATTCATCTCCGCCACCAATCCGAAGTTCCACCAGATTCATCTCCGCCACCACCCCTAGTCCGAGTCCAAAGAATTGTTGCATTGTTCTCGATTTCCAGATCACGCGACACTTCGAAATGTCGTGACAAGACAGACTCCCCAACTTCCAAGCCATCCGCAGAAGAAAAATAGTTCCAGCTTAAAAAAAAAAACTAAGTCCGAAAAATTCGCTAGGCAGTTTTTAGACCATTTGTAGACTTTTCCGAAAAAAATTTGTTATGAGCAAAAAAAAAAAAAAAAAAGAGGACAAAAAGTGCAAAAAAAAAAAAAAAAAGAAAAAAAAATTCAGAGTGTGCTCCTCCCTTGTTTACGCAGCAGCCCGTGATTTTGTTAGTGTTCTAGGCTCGCCTCTAGCACGGTTCAGCCTAGGACCAAAGACAAGACTGCTGCTGAGCGCTTATTCAACTTTGCATCTCTCGAATTGATTATTGCCGACCTTTTTTGCTACCATATTATAAGCCTTCCCAGCTCCACATACATCTACGCCGTATGCTTGATTCTCCCCGTAATCGCTATATCCAAGCTTTGAGAGTTTTGACTACAACGGTTGCCGATCACCACCGCCGGGTAAGAACTGTAAGAATTTGAGATTTGCTTGACGGGTTTGTGATACACCACCACCACTTTTTAGTAGTTTGTAGGATCATATTCTTGTGTGTTTCTATTTTCTGCTAACCATGGTAGGATCACAAGTCGATGAGACTGATTGGGAGAACTCCGACTAACAAACAGCTACATGATAAGTTTCAAGAAATGATGATTGGACAAAAGACGTGGTAAACAGATTTGACGAGGCCATGGAGAAGATAGATGGCATTGAGAAGACGCTTGAAACAAAGCTTGATAGCAAGTTTGATGAATTGCTCGCTGCTTTCCACAACCACCGCCGGCTGCACCTATCGCACCTCAAGAACGACAACAACTACGCCTTCCGAATCAAGATGGACGAGCTCAGCAGGTTCCTATTGAGCCAGACAAAATTCGTGCCGCTGCCATCGCTGTTGGTGCTTTTTGGCTCCTCGCCATCGCCGCTGGTGGTACCGAGGAGGATGATGAGTATGTGGACGATTATGAGGATGAGGTTGATCAACATCGTAACCACGGCAACCACCAAAGACCACAACCACCAGTGTCGCCCACATGCAAATAATGGCAATATTAGGGCTCCCTCAGTACGAGATCATGACCATCTCCCTAAACTGAAATTGAATATTCCACCATTTGAGGGTAGATATGTTCCTCGATATATATCTTACTTGGGAGTTAGAAACTGAACAACGATTTACATGTTTACAATATCCCGAGGAGAGACGTGTTCTCGCTGCTGCTTGTGCTTTCACTAGCTTTGCATGTGTTTGGTGGTCTCAACATTGTAGATTATATCCTGCTCCAGCTACTTGGGCTGCTTTGAAAACTGCTATGCGCATCTGGGTTCCACCATATTATCAACGTGAATTACTTCAAAAATTGCAGCGCTTAAGACAAGGAAAAACTCAGAGAAGAATATTATCGAATTACAAACCGCTTGATTAGATGTGGTATTGTTGAGGAGAATGAAGCTATGCTTGCACGCTTTCTCGGTGGATTAAATAGAGAGATTCGCACCATTCTAGACTATAAGGATTATAATAATATCACTGCTTATTCCATCTTGCTTGTAAAGTGAACGTGAAGTGCAGTGATCGATGTGCATTGGCGCCGCACTAACTTTTCTCGCAGTCGACCTTCATCATGGACACCACGCATCATCTACTTCCACCGCACCATCACCTCCTTCAAAGCCACCTCCAACCGTGATACAAGAAAGCAGTGCACAACCACCACTATCTCGCCAAGAGCACACCGCTGGCCTGCACAGAGCTCTTCTTCTTCCATGGCGCCAACAGGCACACAAGTGATATTATTTGTCGTCATTGTAAGGGAAGAGGACATTTTATGAGAGAATGCAAATCTCAGCGGTGATGATTGCTACCGAGGATGGTGGGTATGAGTCCGCTTAGTGACTATGATGAGGAGACTTTGGCTCTTATTACACATGAGGAACACGGTGGAGATGATTCGATCATGAGACACAATACATGGCTGTCAAGATGCCGACAGTATGAATGTTTAGTTGCTCAACGTGTTTTGAGTGTGCAGTTTACACAAGCTGAGCAAAATCAGAGGCATAATTTGTTCCATACAAAGGAGTTGTGAAGGAACGCTCTATTCAAGGCCATCATAGATGGAGGGAGCTGCAACAACTTGGCTAGCATGGAGATGGTGGAGAAGCTATCTCTCACCACAAGACCACATCCACATCCTTACTACATCCAATGGTTCAACAACAGCGGCAAGGTGAAGGTAACACGCATCGCTCGTGTGCATTTTAGTATCTCTACATATGCTGATTATGTTGATTGTGATGTGGTACCTATGCAAGCATGTTCCTTGTTACTTGGTAGACCATGGCAATTTGATAAAAATTTCAGACACCATGGTAGAAACAATCAAGATACTCTTGTTCATAAGGATAAAAATATTACTTTGCTTCCTATGACTCCTGAGTCCATTTTGAAAGATGATATTAATAGAGCTAATAAAGCAAAACAGAGAAAATAAGAGTGAAAATCAGATTGTGGCAAAAGAATTTGAGCAACACATGAAGCCTAATAATAAACCATCTACTGTTGCTTCTGAAATTAAATTGAAAAGTGCATGTTTACTTGCCACCAAATCTGATATTGATGAGCTAGATTTTAGCAAATCTATTTGCTATGCTTTTGTGTGCAAAGAGGCATTATTTTCATTCGAGGACGTGTTTTCCTCTTTGCCCCCGCTGTCACTAACATTTTGCAGAGTTCACGACGCTCTTTCCACAAGACGTGCCACCGGATTACCACCTATTCGAGGGATTGAGCATCAAATTGACTTAATTCCCGTGCATCATTACCCAACCGCACCCATACCGCACTCAATCCAGAGGAGACGAAGGAGATTATGCGTCAAGTACAGAGCTGCTCGACAAAGGTTATATACGCCAATCCCTTTAGTCCTTGTGCTGTTCCTATTATTCTAGTGCCGAAAAAGGATGGTACGCCACGATGTGTGTTGATTGTAGAGGCATCAATAATATTACTATTCGTTATCGCCACCCTATTCCTAGGCTAGATGATATGCTTGATGAATTGAGTGGCTCTACAATATTCTCCAAAGTTGATTTATGAGTGGATACCATCAAATTCGTATGAAATTGGGAGATGAATGGAAAACAGCATTTAAAACTAAGTTTGGATTATATGAGTGGTTAGTCATGCCTTTGGGTTAACTAATGCACCTAGTACTTTCATGAGATTAATGAACTAAGTTTTACGTGCTTTCATTGGACGATTTGTGGTAGTCTATTTTGATGATATACTGATTTATAGCAAATCTTTGGAAGAACATTTGGAACATTTACGTGTTGTTTTTAATGCTCTACGTGATGCACGCTTGTTTGGTAACCTTGGGAAGTGCACCTTTGCACCGAATCGAGTATCTTTTCTTGGCTATGTTGTTACTCCACAGGAATTGAAGTTGATAAAGCCAAGATTGAAGCTATTGAGAGTTGGCCGCAGCCCAAAACGGTCACACAAGTGAGGAGTTTCTTGGCCTCGCTGGTTTCTATAGGCGCTTTGTAGAGAGATTTCAGCACCATTGCTGCACCTCTCAATGAGCTTACAAAGAAGGATGTGCCTTTTGTTTGGGGTACCGCACAGAAGAAGCCTTCACGGTATTGAAAGATAAGTTGACACATGCCCTTTACTCCAACTTCCTGATTTTAATAAGACTTTGAGCTTGAATGTGATGCTAGTGGAATTGGATTAGAGGTGTGTTATTACAAGATGGCAAACCTGTTGCATACTTTTCTCAAAAATTGAGGGGCCTAGTCTGAATTACTCTACTTATGATAAAGAATTATATGCTCTTGTTCGGACTTTAGAAACATGGCAACATTATTTATGGCCCAAAGAATTTGTTATACATTCTGATCATGAATCTTTGAAACATATTAAAAGTCAAGCTAAACTGAATCGTAGACATGCTAAATGGGTTGAATTCATTGAGACTTTCCTTATGTCATTAAACACAAGAAGGGTAAAGAAAATGTTATTGCCGATGCATTGTCTCGTCGCTATACTATGCTTTCACAACTTGACTTCAAAATATTTGGTTTGGAGACCATCAAAGATCAATATGTGCATGATGCTGATTTTAAAGATGTATTGCAGAATTGTAAAGAAGGAAGAACATGGAACAAGTTTGTCGTTAATGATGGATTTGTGTTCCGTGCTAACAAGCTATGCATTCCAGCTAGCTCCGCTCGCCTTTTGTTGTTGCAGGAGGCGATGGAGGAGGACTAATGGGACACTTTGGCGTGAAGAAGACGGAGGACGACTTGCTACACATTTCTTTTGGCCAAAGATGAGACGGATGTTGAGCGCTTTATTGCTCGCTGCACTACATGTCAAAAAGCTAAGTCACGACTCAATCCTCATGGTTTATATATGCCTTTGCCTGCACTCTAGTGTTCCTTGGGAGGATATATCTATGGACTTTGTTTTAGGTTTACCTAGAACAAAGAAGGGAGGATAGCATATTTGTTGTCGTGATAGATTCTCTAAAATGGCACACTTTATACCATGTCATAAAAGCGATGATGTCATCAATGTTGCTGATTTGTTCTTTCGTGAAATTATTCGCTTGCATGGTGTGCCAAATACTATTGTTTCAGATCGTGATACTAAATTTCTTAGCCACTTTTGGAGATGTTTATGGGCTGTTGGGGACTAAACTGCTTTTAGTACTACTTGTCACCCCCAAACCGATGGACAAACTGAAGTAGTCAATAGAACATTGTCTACTATGCTTAGGGCTGTTCTAAAGAATAATAAGAAAATGTGGGAGGAATGCTTGCCTCATATTGAATTTGCTTATAATCGCTCATTGCATTCTACTACTAAGATGTGCCCTTTGAAGTTGTGTATGGTTTCCTACCTCGCACCTATTGATTTGTTGCCTCTTCCATCTTCGGAGAAGGTTAATTTTGATGCTAAAGAACGTGCTGAATTGATTTTAAAATGCATGAGTTAACTAAGGAAAACATTGAGCGATGAATGCTAAATATAAACTTGCTGGAGATAAGGGTAGAAAACATGTTGTGTTTGCACCGAGATCTTGTTTGGTTACATTTATGTAAGGATAGATTTCCGATTTGCGCAAATCAAAGCTAATGCCACGTGTCTGCTGGTCCCTTTAAGGTGTTGGAGAAAGTAAATGATAATGCATATAAACTTGAGCTGCCTCGCAGATTTTGGGGTTAGTCCCACTTTTAACATTGCAGATTTGAAGCCATATTTGGTGAGGAAGATGAACTTCCGTCGAGGACGACTTCATTTCAAGAAGGGAGGATGATGAGGACATCAATACCATTGTTACACCCACAGCCCCCGCTGCTATACATATCGGACCAATTACTAGAGCTCACAAGACGCCAACTAAATTACTGTGTACTTTCGCTTGGTAATGATTCTAATGTTCATGAGAATATGATGTCGCTTAAATTGGATACATTTGTTTTGCTTACAAATGAAGGGCCTAGCTTGGAGAAGGATGAACATTGGAGCAAGAACACACATGGAGTTGATGGCATGCTAAGGGGATCAAGAACGGAGTTACAAGTGATGATTTCAGACTTTGAAGCCACCATAAGGAGTGCATGAAGCCTTGGACGAAATATACAAGATGCCACTTCATAATATTCGTCCATAGGCTATTCTAGGTGTCATACACCTTATTATTGGGCCAGCCCATGTAATTTCGAAATACATTAGTATAGGCTATTTTAGAGTCCGTATGTGTGGGGAACAAGAGATAGGGTTAGTTTCGACCCTCCACCAAGGGCCACGAAATTCACCCCTCTTCCTCCATATATACAGCCCTTAGGGCACCGCTTAGACTTGGGTTTTGTTTAGATTAAAAGTTCGCCATAGCTGCAACTTCGCTGCATTTCGCTTGTGTTCAACGACTGCATAAAGGCGCCACAGTAACCCCACCTTGATCAATAAAGCTTTCATCTTATATTCGCAATATCCAGATTGCAATCTCAGCTTGCTTGTTCTTCGCTTGCTCGCAGGAAACAGACCTCGTGGTCGTTGATCGTGTTCGCGCGTGGTCAATAACCTCTCGGAGTTGGTTTAGCGATTGCTAAGGCGCGACGCCTCGCACGTTCGAAGTCGGATCGTCAAAGTCGACTTCCACCAAAGCGAAATCCACCATCTCATCGAAAGACAGGACACCTTTGCCTCTATCACGGTGCATGTACGGACGCCGAGGTTTGCGCGGCCTTGTCTCTTGACCGGCGCGCAGATGAGCTCCCTCGTCGGCGCCGTTCTCCGCCGGGCGCTTCACCCCACCACCCGTTTGCTCCGGTGGTGGTGGGATCAACGTGGACGGAGCAGCCACCTCCGAAGCCTTCTTCTTCGGTGGCATGTTGATGAAGATGATGAAGAAGATGAAGATCTGGTTCGCGCGAACGCCGGATCGGGTTCACGCAACCTCGACGCCCCCTACCTGGCGCGCCAAAGATGTCGTGGGAACGAACACCTATGGGACCGGAGCCCCTTACGGTTCGGCAGGGGGCGGAGATTGCATGAAGAGCGGATCGAGGCGAAGCACACGAGCGATTTTACCCAGCTTTGGAGCTCTCCGGAGAGATAATACTCCTACTGCTGCTTTGTGGTTGTATTGTGTTCTTGCTCGAGAGCGTGGGTGTTCTCTGGTTTCGAATGAGTCGAACCCCCACGCTATGCATGGGCCTCCTTTTATATGCTCAAGGGTCACCGACTGTGGCAACGCAGCAAGGGTAAAAGCGTGAAAAGAGTTGTGGTTGGTACAACCACCTCTATAGTGCATCGCACCTAACCCCGACGGCAGGGACAAAGCATTAAATGCCCGTCTGCGCCGCCCAAATAGTGCGTAAAAGTGATCGTTAGGGCGCCACCGCTCGCCACGATGGCTATCTCGTCATCTCCGCTTGCCACACTGCACCGCTTAGTCAAGACAGCTTTCTTGCCACGCTACCGAAGGTCTCGTATGCGACACGTGGTGGATGTGCCGAGCGCTGGTACAGAGTGGTAGTTTTGCCGCCAAGCAAGCACCTTGCCGCGGTCGTTATCTTTGTCGCGTCCGAAGCTTGTTGTCATCGGCTCGCCGGACGCGAGGCGCTGCCAAGGCAAGTTCCTTGAAATGCCTTGTTAGCCTTCCCAAAAGCTCCTCTTGCCGGGTTTGACCTTCCCAAAGCCCTCTTGCCGGGCTTTGTTTTCTGGCTTAAACACTTTGTTCTTGAATGGCTCCAAAGGAACCAACGGAGGATCTTGGCGGTCACTCGGCAAGCCTTGCTGCTGGGCGCCATGATCGCCTGCAGGCACAAGTTCGGGATACTAAGGTACCCCTACTTTAGTACAATCGGCAGACTTGGATCCTTGGATGGTGTTCCCAATTAGCCGGTTGTTCCGTAGGTTGGAGGCACGAACTCGCCGCAAAGCTCTCTTCATCTTGGGCCAACTCATGTCGTAGTACTCAAGGTGTGAAGCCACCAAGTCGAGGCGTAGTCGTGGATGTTTCTTGTATGACTTTCACTTGATCTTCTGGACGAACTTGATGTAGCTTGAGGTAGTCGCTCATCAAATGCTCCCACTCGAGGTACTCCTCGTGTTCTTGAGTCCCATAGAAAGGAATCTTGTGGTCGGTGTCGAGGTCGTAGTAGCTCGTGGAAGTCGCGACTTGAGCTTGGGGAGCTTTCGACCGTAGTCTTGGGGTGCTTGTTGGCGAAGATGTCGATGTCGATAGGCTTAAGATG
>JAHHZJ010000676.1:0-32186 GCA_021437245.1 Aegilops speltoides | reverse complement strand
GATTTCAGGACTTTGAAGCCACCATAATGAGTGATGAAGCCTTGGACGAAATATACAAGATGCCACTTCATAATATTCGGCCCATAGGCTATTCTAGGTGCTCATCACCTTATTATTGGGCCAAGCCCATGTAATTTCGAAATACATTAGTATAGGCTATTTTAGAGTCCGTATGTGTGGGGAAACAAGAGATAGGGTTAGTTTCGACCCTCCACCAAGGGCCACGAAATTCACCCCTTCCTCCATATATACAGCCCTTAGGGCACCGCTTAGACTGGGTTTTGTTTAGATTAAAGTTCGCCATAGCTGCAACTTCACAGACTCGCTTGTGTTCAACGACTGCATAAAGGCGCCACAGTAACCCCACCTTGATCAATAAAGCTTTCATCTCATATTCGCAATATCTAGATTGCAATCTCAGCTTGCTTGTTCTTCGCTTGTCGCAGGAAATAGACCTCGTGGTCGTTGATCGTGTTCTGCGTGGGTCAATAACCTCTCGGAGTTGGTTTAGCGATTGCATATATGCTGACGCCCTCGCACGCCAGAGTCGGATCGCCAAAGTCGACTTCCACCAAAGCGAAATCCACCATCTCATCGAAAGACGGACACCTTTGCCTCTATCACTTCGCTCCTCCGGATTGGTACGATATGGCGACGGTTGGTAATGATGCACCGGAATTAAGTCAATTTGATGCTCAATCCTCTAATAGGTGGTAATCCTGGGCACGCCTTGTGGAAAGACGCCAAATAACTCCCCGCAAAATGTTAGTGACAAAGAGGGGCAAAGAGGAAGGCACGCCCTAATGAAAATAATGCCTCTTTGCACACAAAAGCATAGCAAATAGATTTGCTAAAATCTAGCTCATCAATATCGATTTGGTGGCAAGTAAACATGCACTTTTCAATTTAATTTCGTATAAAAGAGATGTTTTATTATTAGGCTTCATGTGTCGCTCAAATTCTTTTGCCACAATCTGATTTTCACTCTTATTTTTCTCCTGTTTTGCTTTATTAGCTCTATTAATATCATCTTTCAAAATGGACTCAGAGTCATAGGAAGCAAAGTAATATTTTTATCCTTATGAACAAGAGTATATCGATTGTTTCTACCATGGTGTACAGAATTTTTATCAAATTGCCATGGTCTACCAAGTAACAAGGAACATGCTTGCATAGGTACCACATCACAATCAACATAATCAAGATATGTAGAGATACTAAAATGCACACTAACAAGACGTGTTACCTTAACCTTGCCGCTGTTGTTGAACCATTGGATGTAGTAAGGATGTGGATGTGGTCTTGTGGTGAGAGATAGCTTCCCACCATCTCCATGCTTGCCAAGTTGTTGCAGCCCCTCCATCTATGATGACGCTAATAGAACGCTCCTTCACAACTCCCTTTGTATGGAACAAATTATGCCTCCGATTTTGCTCAGCTTTGTGTAACTCCACACTCAAAACACGTTGAGCAACTAAACATTCATACCGCAAGATCTTCAAAGAGCCATGTATTGTGTCTCATGATCGTAATCATCTCCACCGTGTTCCTCATGTGTAATAAGAGCCAAAGTCTCTCATCATAGTCACTAGCGGACTCCTACCCACCATCCTCGTGAGTAATCATCACACGCTGAGATTTGCATTCTCAAGAAATGTCCTCTTCCCTTACAACGATTTACAAATAATATCACTTGTGTGCCCTGCTGACGCCATGGAAGAAGAAGAGCTCGGCAGTCCCGGCAGTGTGCTCTTGGCAGATAGTGGTGGTTGTGCTCGCTTTCTTGTATCACGGTTGAGGTGGCACCAAGGAGGTGATGGTGCAAAGGAAGTAGAAGATGCACGTGGTGTCCATGATGAAGGTCGACTGCAGTAAAGTTAGTGCGCGCCAATGCCTCACCGATCCTCAAGACTTCACGCTCAGCTTTACAAGCAAGATGGAATAAACGAGTGATATTATTATAATCCTTATAGTCTAGAATGGTCTGAATATCTCTATTTAATCCATCCGTAAAACGTGCAAGCATGGCTTCATTCTCCTCAACAATACCACATCTAATCAAGCCAGCTTTGTAATTCCCGATAATATTCTTCACAGAATTTTTACCTTGTCTTAAGCGCTGCAATTTTGAAGTAATTCATGTTGATAATATGTTGAACCCAACGAGTACGCATAGCAGTTTTCAAAGTAGCCCAAGTAGCTGAACAGATATAATCTACAATGTTCGCACCAAAAACACATGCAAAGCTAGTGAAAGCACAAACAGCAGCAGAACACGCCTCTCCTCGTGATATTGTAAACATGTAAATCGTTGTTCAGCTTAACTCCCAAGTAAGATATGTATCGTGAATATATCTACCTCAAATGGTGGAATATTCAATTTCAGTTTAGGGAGATGGTCATGATCTCGTACCTGAGGGGGAGCCCTAACATTGCCATTATTTGCATGTGGACGACCTGGTGGTTGTGGTGCTGGTGGTTGCACGTAGTTCCGATGTTGATCAACCTCATCCTCGTAATCTCCCACATAATCATCCTCCTCGTACCAAAGAGCACCAAAGAGTGTGGAGCCAAAGAAGCACCAACAGCAGAGTAGCCGCTGCACTGCAATTTTGTCCTCGCTCAATAGGAACACGCCGAGCTGGCCCATACCGATTCGAAGGGGCGAAGTTGTCGCTGCTGTAGAGGTGCGATAGGTGCAGCCATGGTGGTTGTGGAAAACACGCGAGCAATTCATCAAACTTGCTATCAAGCTTTGTTTCAAACGCCTTCTCAATGCCATCTATCTTCCATGGCCTCACAAATCTGTGAGCACATCTTGCACCTGTCCAATCATCATTTGCTGAAACTTATCATGTAGCTGTTTGTTCGCCAGTTCTCCCAATCAGCCTCATCGGCTTGTGATCCAACCATGGTTAGCAGCAAATAGAAACACACAAAAATATGATCCTACAGACTACTAAGAAATGGTGGTGGTGTATCACAAACGCCAAGCAAATCTCAAATTCTTACCAGCCTACTCAAAGAAATAGTGGTGATCGGCAACCGCTAGAGTCAAAACTCTCAAAGCTTGGATATAGCGATTACTGTGGAGAATCAAACGCACGATGTAGATGTATGTGGAGCTGGGAAGGCTTATAATATGGTAGCAAAAAGGTCAAGAATAATCAATTCAGAGATCCAAAGTTGAATAAACGCTCAACGACGGACAGATCGGTTGGTCCTAGGCTAGACCGTGTTAGAGACGCGAGCCCAGAACACTAACAAAATCATGGCGCCGCACGTAAACAAGGGAAAAGCACACTGAATTTTTTTTCGCTTTTTTTTATGCTTATGCCGCTTTTTTTTTTGCGAAAATCACTATAATGGCGAAAGTGTCTCAAAACTCTTCCTGTGTCAAATCGACAGATGGGCACGAAATTTTTTCGACTAAAAAATTTTTTTTTTCGACCGCCGACCCAAAAACTGAAACGGGTCAAAAAACTTTCTATAACGGCGATCGCCTCAATACGCTTAGAAACACCTAAAAATAGGATAGCCTAAACGGAGGGTGGTTCCTTGACTTTTTTTGGAAACCAACCTCTTCTACTTGGACGGCAAAAGATTGTCGAATCAAACCTACTCGCATAAGGAAACACGAATCGAAATTAGATGGATCCCAAAGCAAATCTAATATGCAAGGAACTCGGATTGGTGGTGGATATATGGTGGTGGTATATGGCAACGTGGTGGTATATGGCAGCGTGGTGGTATATGAGACGGATTCAAGTCGTAATGATAAGCGGTGGTGGTAGATGGCGGGGGCGATGATGATGAAAGCGCGGCGTGACAACTTATGACCGTAACTCAAACTCTAAAAGACTAGACTCTAAGACCAGAACTAGACACCATTTATGCAACCGCAAATTCAACAACGCAAATACGTAAAAGATTATGCAAAGGCTCGATTGGTTCGGATATGATGAACTAACCCTAATTTTTTGTGGCTTTTTCGTGGACAAAGGTTTCTACAATCAACACACATACGCGACGCACCATCCTTTTTCGCACTAGAATAATAGGAACAAAGACAAGGACTAAGGGATTCGCAGATATAACCTTTTGTCGAGCAGCCCCAGACTTGACGATAATCTCCTTCGCCTCCTCCGATTGGTACGGGTATGGTGCACGGTTGGTAATGATGCACCGGAATTAAGTCAATTTGATGCTCAATCCTCTAATAGGTGGTAATCCTGGCACGCCTTGTGGAAAGACGCCAAATAACTCCCCGCAAAATGTTAGTGACAAGAGGGGCAAAGAGGAAGGCATGTCCTCGAATGAAAATAATGCCTCTTGCACACAAAAGCATAGCAAATAGATTTGCTAAAATCTAGCTCATCAATATCGATTTGTGGCAAGTAAACATGCACTTTTCAATTTAATTTCGTAAGCAACAAAAGAGATGGTTTATTATTAGGCTTCATATGTTGCTCAAATTCTTTTGCCACAATCTGATTTTCACTCTTATTTTGCTCCTGCTTTTGCTTTTATTAGCTCTATTAATATCATCTTTCAAAATGGACTGTGAGTCATAGGAAGCAAAGTAATATTTTTATCCTTATGAACAAGAGTATACTGATTGTTTCTACCATGGTGTACAGAATTTTATCAAATTGCCATGGTCTACCAAGCAACAAGGAACATTGTTGTAATGCAGAGATAGCACATCTCCATGCAGCTTTGTTGCAGCTCCATCATGACATGATCTTCACAACTATGAATTATCCTCATGCTAAAGATAAAACATTTCTTATAGTTCAGATTGTGTCCATCTATGAATCCACAATTCTATTTAATCCGTCCTAAACCATCCTCATAGCTATGCTTGCACGCTTTTCTGGTGGATTAAATAGAGAGATCTGTAACATTCTAGACTATAAGGATTATAATAATATCACTGCTTATTCCATCTTGCTTGTAAAGCTGAACGTGAAGTGCAGGATCGATACGCATTGGCGCCATTAAATAGCACTAACTTTTCTCGCAGGTCGACATCTTCTTCATCATGGACACCACGCATCATCTACTTCCACCGCACTATCACCTCCTTCAAAGCCACCTCCAACCGCGACATAAGAAAGCAGGTGCACAACCACCACTATCTGCCAAGAGCACACCGCCGGCTCAAGACAGAGTTCTTCCTTCCATGGCGCCAACAGGCACACAAGTGATATTATTTGTCGTCATAAGGGAAGAGGACATTTTATGCAGAGAATGCAAATCTCAGCGCAGATGGTTGCTACCGAGGATGGTGGGTATGAGTCCGCTTAGTGACTATGATGAGGAGACTTTGGCTCTTATTACACATGAAGAACACGGTGGAGATGATTCTGATTATGAGACACAATACATGGCTGTCAAGATGCCGATGTGTATGAATGTTTAGTTGCTCAACGTGTTTTGAGTGTGCAAAGTTACATGTTTCGAGCAAAATCAGAGGCATAATTTGTTCCATACAAAGGAGTTGTGAAGGAACGCTCTATTCAAGGCCATCATAGATGGAGGGAGCTGCAACAACTTGGCTAGCATGGAGATGGTGGAGAAGCTATCTCTCACCACAAGACCACATCCACATCCTTACTACATCCAATGGTTCAACAACAAATGCAAGGTTAAGGTAACACGATCGCTCTGTGCATTTTAGTATCTCTACATATGCTGATTATGTTGATTGTGATGTGGTACCTATTGATGAGGACATGACTACCTTGGATAAGACCAAAAATATTGCATACATGCATATTTGTCACGTGATTTCTAGTCCAAACTATTCAATAATATATTTATGTTATCCAGAACAAAAATACTTCACATACTTTTGTGTTTTGTCTAATTGGAGGTGTATGGGACATTTGTACAATCCACATATGAAGATAAGGGAAAAGGAGAAGTTTAGGTGTTGTTCAAAAGTCTTCTCACGTCACTTTTGGGCCAAGAGAAGATAGAGTCCAAGTCTCTCACGTTCGGATTCAGATTCGATCGCATGCATATACCTGACTCAAAACGTCAACAACTTTTTCATACGGACTTCGAATTGGGTGATTCTTTTTTTGTTGAAAGTAGATTTCATGCTCTTTCCAGCACAGTTGAATCACCTTAAAAGCCGTCCGAGCGTTGAGTTGTGGACGAAACAACTGACGCTGCACCAGAATCCGAGTCAAACCACAAGTCCAAAGGTGTTACGTCACCTCCACTTGGGCCCATTGGCCTTGTACGACCTAGGGTTAGTTTTAGGCTGCCTTGGGACGTTCTCCCACCTCCTTGGCCGCCACCCCTTGCTCCTATATAAGTAGATCCATCTAGTAGCTTTTCCTTGGGTTTTGTTTAGATTAAAAGTTCGCCATAGCTGCAACTTCGCAGATTTCGCTTGTGTTCAACGACTGCATAAAGGCGCACGTAACCCCACCTTGATCAATAAAGCTTTCATCTTATATTCGCAATATCCAGATTGCAATCTCAGCTTGCTTGTTCTTCGCTTGCTCGCAGGAAATGCACTCGTGGTCGTTGATCGTGTTCCAGCGTGGGTCAATAACCTCTCGAGTTGGTTTAGCGATTGTTATATGCGACGCCCTCGCACGTCAGAGTCGGATCGTCAAAGTCGACTTCCACCAAAGCGAAATCCACCATCTCATCGAAAGACGGACACCTTTGCCTCTATCAAGTGGTATCGCTGTGTTGCTCGTGAGAATTTCCGCTTTTCCTAGATTAGATTTATTTTCTTACCTATTGTCCAAGAAAAGCCACAAAAATAGTTAGATCTATTCACCCTTTGTCCAAGCCACTCGAGCCTTTGCAATTTTCTTTTCATTGGTTGCATTATTGAATTATCGGTTGCATCGTCGTGTTGAGTTGCTGGTCTTAGTGTCTAGTTCCTTTAGAGTTTCGAAGTTCTGTTCACATTAGTCACGCCGCTGCATCATTGTCCTTCCGCTATCCACCATCCCATCCATTAATTTCATCACGTACACGACCGCTTATTGTCATAATCATAGTTGAGGTCATTCACATCTTCACCAGATCCAATCAGATCTTATCTAGTTTGTCTTGGAAAGAGGGAGAAAAAAGAGAGAAAAAAGAGAAAAAGGAAAGAAAAAAAAGAAAAGAGAGAGAAAAAAAAAAAAGTGTGAGGAAAAAAGAGAGAAGAAAAAAAATCGGATCTATCTAGAATCAATCTCGTACCTGAATTCGGATTGAATCTGCTTTTATGACTGTTCAAGAAAACAGGTGTATCTTCCTCATACGAAGTCCGCTTTTGACTCCGTGAGTACTCAAATTAAAGCTAGCGACGAGCCGATCTAAATAGTTGCAGAAGCTAAGTCAATATTTGACACCTCAAAATCGGCTTCTAAATAGGTCTTTTGCCCTCCAAGTTCGTGAACACAGCTTGTTCCAATTTTTCGTGCCGTTTTAGAATTCTTTGACTCTCATATCAACTCGAATTGAGTGATTCTTTTGCATTGGAAAGCTTGAGTTAGTAGCATTCTTTGAAAGAATTTATTAGAAAATTGGCTCAAAGTTTTCAAGAGGAAAGTTGAGAGAGAGTTGTTGTATGTCCCGCTTGGTAGTTGTTTTTCATCATTATCTTCACTACTGCTAGGATCTTCACTTACATCTTGCTGTCAAGAGCTACTTAGTAACCTTCATTGATGCTAGTTGTGCTACGCCGTGACCTCATTAGTGTTCTAGGCTCGCCTCTAGTCCGATCTAGCCTAGGACCAGACAAGACTGCTGCTGAGCGCTTATTCAACATTGCATCTCTGAATTGATTATTGCTAATCTTTTGCTACCATATATAGCCAACCCAGCTCCACATATTTCTACACCGTATAATGACGCTCTCGCAATCGCTTTACACAATCTTCAGAGTTACTTGACACCGCTGGTTGCCGTCACCACCGCCGCATGGTAAGAACTTGTAAGATATTGATATTTGCTTTATCTGTGAGCACTTTACAACCACATCCTAGTAGTTCATAGGAACATTATTCTCGAATTTTGTTTCTTGTTTCTACTAATCATGACAGGTTTCGAGATAGAGGTTCTTGGACGATTTAACACATCTTCACCATCACGAGAGTTGGGACAACACACACAAGCACATGGCCAAAGTTAGCTCTTTACCGCCATTTGAGGGTAGATTTAATCCTGCTATTTATCTAGCTTGGGAGCTTGAAGTAGAACAAGTTTTCAGTCAACATGTTTTTTCCGAACTTGAGCGAGTACGAGCTGCCACTACAAAGATTTATCGGTTTTGCTTCGCTTGGTGGAGTGTGCATTGTAAGAAAAACATTGATAACCAACCCACAACTTGGAAAGATTTGAAATATGTAATGAGACAACATTTTTCCTCCTTACTATCGCCGTGAATTGCTTCGCAAATTTGAACAATTTAAACAAGGCAACAACACTGTTCATGCTTACTACAAAGAGTTCAAATCTTATATGCATCATTGTGACATAGAAGAATCTAAGGATGATACAATGAATAGATTTTTGGTGGTTTGAACCATGATATTCAGCAAGATTTCAAGATATTCCTCGTTGCATTATCGGGTATGTATGTTCGTGCTTGTACCTTTGAGAGACAAGCATGTGGAGGATGCATTGGGTGACTACAACAACTACTATTCCAGTTCATGCTCACCACCGCGGTTGGTTCCTCCACCGCTGCACCTACTAGAGCAGCCCCACCTCGGATTATGAGCGACATCATCTCAAGACTATGGTGCATTGTCTACATCTGTACTTCTACATCAGCTATGTCTTTATGCATAAGGTAACAAAGAAGGTATTCATGATATAATCTCACATGAGAATGATGCATCCCTAGTTAACTTGAATACATCATGTGTTGAGCTACCCACTACTTTGATCACACCACCTATTTTAGAGGATTATGCTGATAATTTGACTTTGCCATGTGATCAAACAACTGAAATACCAACAATTTTGAGAGCACCCATTGAATTAACTGTTGATGCAAAAAAATCAATGTTTAATCATTTTGATATGACCTCTAATCTTGGTGATGATTCTGTGTCAAATGACTCATTGCATGTTTGCTTATCTAAGCATGTTGTATTTAAATTTGATTCAAATAAGGTTGATTCACCAATGTTGGGATGGTTTAATGATGAACATTGTCAATCTTTTGAAATAAATAAGAGCTTCACTTATATGTGCAAACCGAGTTGCAATATTTTCATGCCTTCTAGTTCTTGTGCTAATTTGTTGGCTTTAGATTTTATGAACTATGCAAATTACTCATCTATTCATGTGTCATATATGCAAAAATCAAGGAAGTAAAATGGATGACGATACATATACAACATGTACACCTTGTCTCTTTTGTTAGCCACATTTCAGATACAACGCCGAGGACGGCTTTGTTTTCAAGAAGGAGGATCATGAGGACATGACTACCTTGGATAAGACCAAAATATTGCATACATGCATATTTGTCACGTGATTTCTAGTCCAAACTATTCAATAATATATTTATGTTATCCGAACAAAAATACTTCACATACTTTTGTGTTTTGTCTAATTGCAGTGTATGGGACATTTGTACAATCCACATATGAAGATAAGGGAAAAGGAGAAGTTTAGGTGTTGTTCAAAAGTCTTCTCACGTCACTTTTGGGCCAAGAGAAGATAGAGTCCAAGTCTCTCACGCTCGATTCAGATTCGACTGCATGTATATACCTGACTCAAAACGTCAACAACTTTTTCATACGGACTTCGAATTGGGTGATTCTTTTTTTTGTTGAAAGTAGATTTCATGCTCTTTCCAGACAGCTTGAATCACCTTAAAGCCGTCCGAGCGTTGAGTTGTGGACGAAACAACTGACGCTGCACCAGAATCCGAGTCAAACCACAAGTCCAAAGGTGTTACGCCACTCCACTTGGGCCCATTGGCCTTGTACGACCTAGGGTTAGTTTTAGGCTGCCTTGGGACGCTCTCCCACCTCCTTGGCCGCCACCCCTTGCTCCTATATAAGTAGATCCATCTAGTAGCTTTTCCCTTGGGTTTTGTTTAGATTAAAAGTTCGCCATAGCTGCAACTTCGCTGCATTTCGCTTGTGTTCAACGACTGCATAAAGGCGCCATGTAACCCCACCTTGATCAATAAAGCTTTCATCTTATATTCGCAATATCCAGATTGCAATCTCAGCTTTCTTGCTTGTTCTTCGCTTGCTCGCAGGAAATGCACTGTGGTCGTTGATCGTGCTCCAACAGGGGTCAATAACCTCTCGGAGTTGGTTTAGCGACATATATGCGCTGACGCCCTCGCACGTCAGAAGTCGGATCGTCAAAGTCGACTTCCACCAAAGCGAAATCCACCATCTCATCGAAAGACGGACACCTTTGCCTCTATCACCTATGCAAGCATGTTCCTTATTACTTGGTCGACTCATGGCAATTTGATAAAAATTTCACACCATGGTAGAAACAATCAAGATACTCTTGTTCATAAGGATAAAAATATTACTTTGCTTCCTATGACTCTCGAGTCCATTTTGAAAGATGATATTAATAGAGCTAATAAAGCAAAACAGAGAAAAATAAGAGTGAAAATCAGATTGTGGCAAAAGAATTTGAGCAACATATGAAGCCTAATAGTAAACCATCTAGTGTTGCTTCAAATTAAATTGAAAAGTGCATGTTTACTTGCCACTAAATCTGATATTGATGAGCTAGATTTTAGCAAATCTATTTGCTATGCTTTTGTGTGCAAAGAGGCATTATTTTCATTCGAGGACGGTTTCCTTCTTTGCCGCCTCATTGTCACTAACATTTTGCAGAGTTCACCGACGCCTTTCCACAAGACGTGCCACCGGATTACCGCCTATTCGAGGGATTGAGCATCGATTGACTTAATTCTCGGTGCTTCACTACCAAACCGTGCGCCATACCGCACTCAATCCAGAGGAGACGAAGGAGATTATGCGTCAAGTACAAGAGCTTCGACAAAGGTTATATACGTGAATCCCTTTAGTCCTTGTGCTGTTCCTATTATTCTAGTGCCGAAAAAGGATGGTACATCGCGTATGTGTGTTGATTGTAGAGGCATTAATAATATTACTATTCGTTATCGCCATCCTATTCCTAGGCTAGATGATATGCTTGATGAATTGAGTGGTTTCTACAATATTCTCCAAAGTTGATTTATGAGTGGATACCATCAAATTTGTATGAAATTGGGGATGAATGGAAAACAGCATTTAAAACTAAGTTTGGATTATATGAGTGGTTAGTCATGCCTTTTGGGTTAACTAATGCACCTAGTACTTTCATGAGATTAATGAACGAAGTTTTACGTGCTTTCATTGACGATTTGTGGTAGTTTACTTTGATGACATATTGATTTATAGCAGATCTTTGGAGGAACATTTGGAACATTTACGTGTTGTTTTTATTGCTCTCACGTGATGCACGCTTGTTTGGTAACCTTGGGAAGTGCACCTTTGCACCGAATCGAGTGTCTTTTCTTGGCTATGTTGTTACTCCACAGGAATTGAAGTTGATAAAGCCAAGATTGAAGCTATTGAGAGTTGGCCGCAGCCCAAAACGGTCACACAAGTGAGGAGTTTTCTTGGCCTCGCTGGATTCTATAGGCGCTTTGTGAGAGATTTCAGCACCATTGCTACACCTCTCAATGAGCTTACAAAGAAGGATGTGCCTTTTGTTTGAGGTACCGCACAGAAGAAGCCTTCACGGTATTGAAAGATAAGTTGACACATGCCCTTTACTCCAACTTCCGATTTTAATAAGACTTTTGAGCTTGAATGTGATGCTAGTGGAATTGGATTAGAGGTGTGTTATTACAAGATGGCAAACCTGTTGCATACTTTTCTCAAAAATTGAGGGCCTAGTCTGAATTACTCTACTTATGATAAAGAATTATATGCTCTTGTTCGACTTTAGAAACATGGCAACATTATTTATGGCCCAAAGAATTTGTTATACATTCTGATCATGAATCTTTGAAACATATTAAAAGTCAAGCTAAACTGAATCGAGACATGCTAAATGGGTTGAATTCATTGAGACTTTCCTTATGTCATTAAACACAAGAAGGGTAAAGAAGATGTTATTGTCGATGCATTGTCTCGTCGCTATACTATGCTTTCACAACTTGACTTCAAAATATTTGGTTTGGAGACCATCAAAGATCAATATGTGCATGATGCTGATTTTAAAGATGTATTGCAGAATTGTAAAGAAGGAAGAACATGGAACAAGTTTGTCGTTAATGATGGATTTGTGTTCCGTAAACAAGCTATGCATTCCAGCTAGCTCCGCTCGCCTTTTGTTGTTGCAGAGGCGATGGAGGAGGACTAATGGGACACTTTGGCGTGAAGAAGACGGAGGACGACTTTGCATACACATTTCTTTTGGCCAAAGATGAGACGGATGTTGAGCGCTTTATTGCTCACTGCACTACATGTCAAAAAGCTAAGTCACGCTCAATCCTCATGGTTTATATATGCCTTTGCTCGCACTTCTAGTGTTCCTTGGGAGGATATATCGATGGACTTTGTTTTAGGTTTACCTAGAACAAAGAAGGAGGGATAGCATATTTGTTGTCGTGGATAGATTCTCTAAAATGGCACACTTTATACCATGTCATAAAAGCGATGATGCCGCCAATGTTGCTGATTTGTTCTTTCGTGAAATTATTCGCTTGCATGGTGTGCCAAATACTATTGTTTCAGATCGTGATACTAAATTTCTTAGCCACTTTTGGAGATGTTTATGGGCTGTTGGGGACTAAACTGCTTTTAGTACTACTTGTCACCCCCAAACCGATGGACAAACCAAGTAGTCAATAGAACATTGTCTACTATGCTTAGGGCTGTTCTAAAGAAAAATAAGAAATGTGGGAGGAATGCTTGCCTCATATTGAATTTGCTTATAATCGCTCATTGCATTCTACTATTAAGATGTGCCCTTTGAAGTTGTGTATGGTTTCCTACCTCGCACCTATTGATTTGTCGCTTCTTCCATCTTCGGAGAAGGTTAATTTTGATGCTAAAGAACGTGCTGAATTGATTTTAAAATGCATGAGTTAACTAAGGAAAACATTGAGCGATGAATGCTAAATATAAACTTGCTGGAGATAAGGGTAGAAAACATGTTGTGTTTGCACCGAGATCTTGTTTGGTTACATTTATGTAAGGATAGATTTCCGATTTGCAAATCAAAGCTAATGCCACGTGCTGCTGGTCCCTTTAAGGTGTTGGAGAAAGTAAATGATAATGCATATAAACTTGAGCTGCCTGCAGATTTTGGGGTTAGTCCCACTTTTAACATTGCAGATTTGAAGCCATATTTGGTGAGGAAGATGAACTTCCGTCGAGGACGACTTCATTTCAAGAAGGGAGGATGATGAGGACATCAATACCATTGTTACACCCACAGCCCCCGCCGCTATACATACCGGACCAATTACTAGAGCTCACAAGACGCCAACTAAATTACTGTGTACTTTCGCTTCTTGGTAATGATTCTAATGTTCATGAGAATATGATGTCGCTTAAATTGGATACATTTGTTTTGCTTACAAATGAAGGGCCTAGCTTGGAGAAGGATGAACATTGGAGCAAGAACAAGCATGGAGATGATGGCATGCGCAAGGGGGACAAGAATGGAGTTACAAGTGAAGATTTCAGACTTTGAAGCCACCATAATGAGTGCATGAAGCCTTGGACGAAATATACAAGATGCCACTTCATAAATTTCGTCCAGAGGCTATTCTAGGTGTCACACACCTTATTATTGGGCCAGCCCATGTAATTTCGAAATACATTAGTATAGGCTATTTTAGAGTCCGATGTGTGGGGAAACAAGAGATAGGGTTAGTTTCGACCCTCCACCAAGGACCACGAAATTCTCCCCTCTTCCTCCATATATACAGCCCTTAGGGCAATCCGCTTAGACTTTGGGTTTTGTTTAGATCAAAAGTTCGCCATAGCTGCAACTTCGCTGCATTTCGCTTGTGTTCAACGACTGCACTAAGGCGCCACAGTAACCCCACCTTGATCAATAAAGCTTTCATCTTATATTCGCAATATCCAGATTGCAATCTCGCTTGCTTGTTCTTCGCTTGCTCGCAGGAAATAGACCTCGTGGTCGTTGATCGTGTTCGCGTGGTCAATAACCTCCTGGAGTTGGTTTAGCGACATATATGCGACGCCCTCGCACGTCAGAGTCGGATCGCCAAAGTCGACTTCCACCAAAGCGAAATCCACCATCTCATCGAAAGACGGACACCGCTTCTATCAAAAGTTCGCCATAGCCGCAACTTCACAGATTTCGCTTGTGTTCAACGACTGCATACAAAAGGCCACAGTAACCCCACCTTGATCAATAAAGCTTTCATCTTATATTCGCAATATCCAGATTGCAATCTCGCTTGCTTGTTCTTCGCTTGCTCGCAGGAAATGCACTCGTGGTCGTTGATCGTGTTCGGTGGTCAATAACCTCTCGGAGTTGGTTTAGCGATTGCTAAGGCGCGACGTCCTCGCACGTTTGTAGTCGGATCGTCAAAGTCGACTTCCACCAAAGCGAAATCCACCATCTCATCGAAAGACGGGACACCTTGGCCTCTATCACATACCTGACTCAAAACGTCAACAACTTTTTCATATGGACTCCAAATTGGGTGATTCTTTTTTTTGGAATATAGATTTCATGCTCTTTCCACACCAATTGGATTTACCTTAAAATTCGTCCAGAGCGTTGAGTTATGGACGAAACAATCTGATGCTGCAGCAGAATCCGAGTCAAACTACAAGTACAAAGGTGTTACGTCACCTCCACTTGGGCCCATTGGCCTTGTACGACCTAGGGTTAGTTTGAGGCTGCCTTGGGACGTCCTCCCACCTCCTTGGTCGCCACCCCTTGATCCTATATAAGTAGATCCATCTAGTAGCTTTTTCCTTGGGATTGGTTTAGTTAAAAGTTAGCCAACGCAACTTCGTGTACTTTGTTTGTGTCCAACGACCAGACCAAGACCGCTTTTGGATCCCCACCTTTATCAATACTTCATACATAATCGCAATATTTAGATTGCTTTTATCATATTCTTGCTCATTCTTCGATTGCTTGCAGGAATAGACCTTCGTGGTCAGGTTGATCGTGCACCGACATGGTCAATAACCTTAGGAGATTGATTTAGCGATTGCTAAGGCGCAACGTCGTGCACGTTTGTAGTCGGATCGTCAAAGTCATCTTCACCAAATCGATAGTTATCATCTCATCGAAAAATCGGGACACCTCCGCCTCTATCAAGGCCTAGCTTGGAGAAGGATGAACATTGGAGCAAGAACACACATGGAGTTGATGGCATGCTAAGGATCAAGAACGGAGTTACAAGTGATGATTTCAGACTTTGAAGCCAACATAAGGAGTGCATGAAGCCTTGGACGAAATATACAAGATGCCACTTCATAAATTTCGTCTAGAGGCTATTCTAGGTGTCACACACCTTATTATTGGGCCAGGCCCATGTATTTTCGAAATACTTAAGTATAGGCTGTTTTAGAGTCCGTATGTGGGGGAAACAAGAGTTAGGTTGGTTTCGACCCTCCTCAAAGGGCCACGAAATTCTCTTCCTCCATATATACAAATTCTTAGGGCGCTGCTTTGACTTTGGGGTTTTTGTTTAGATTAAAAGTTCGCCATAGCTGCAACTTCGCAGACTTCATTTGTGTTCAACGACTGCACTAAGGCGCCACGTAACCCCACCTTCATTAATAAAGCTTTCTCTTTATTCTCAATATCCAGATTGCAATCTCGCTTACTTGTTCTTCGCTTGTTCGCAGGAAATAGACCTCGTGGTCCGTTGATCGTGTTCGCGGGTCAATAACCCTCGTGGTTGGTTTGGCGATTGCTATATGCGATGTTTCGCAGACGCTTGTAGTTGGATCGCAACGCCGACTTATCCCGCATTTTTTTTTTTTGGAACCTCTTCTACGGACGGCAAAAGATTGCTGAATCAAACCTACTCGCATAAGGAAACACGAATCGAAATTAGATGGATCTCAAAACAAATCTAATATGCAAGGAACTCGGATTGGTGGTGGATATATGGTGGTGGTATATGGCAACGTAGTGGTATATGGCAGCGTGGTGGTATATGGATACGGATTCAAGCGTGGTGGTATATGGATACGGATTCAAGCGTGGCGGATAAGCGGTGGTGGTAGATGGCAGGGCGATGATGATGGTGCGGCGGCGGCGTGACAACTTATGACCGTAACTCAAACTCTAAAAGACTAGACTCTAAGACCAAAGAACTAGACACGACGATGCAACCGCAAATTCAACAACGCAAATACGTAAAAGATTATGCAAAGGCTCGATTGGTTCGGATATGATGACCTAACCCTAATTTTTTTGGCTTTTTCGTGGACCGAGGTATGAAGAATGACTCGATCTAAACTACGAAAACTCAGAAAATCTCACCGAGCAACCCGGAAATCTGATACCACTTGATAGAGGCAGAGGTGACCCGCCTTTCGATGAGATGGTGGATTTCGCTTGGTGGAAGTCGACTTTGACGATCCGACTACTTAACGCAGCGAGGACGCCGCGCTTAGCAATCGCTAAACCAACTCCGAGAGGTTATTGACCACGCCGAGCACGATCAACCCGACCACGAGGGTCTATTTCGCGAGCAAACGAAGAACAAGCAAGAAACTGAGATTGCAACTGGATATTGCGAATATAAGATGAAAGCTTTATTGATCAAGGTGGGGTTCTGTGACGCTTTGTCCGGTCGCTGAACACAAACGGCACGCGGTTGCAGCGATGGCTAACTTTTGATCTAAACAAAACCCCGCCTAAACGGTGCCCTAAGGGCGTATATATGGTGGAAGAGGGGTGAATTTCGTGGCCCTTGGTGGAGGGGTCCAAACTAACCCTATCTCTTGTTTCCCCACACATACGGACTCTAAAAATAGCCTATACTAATGTATTTCGAAATTACATGGGCCTGGCCTAATAATAAGGTGACGCAGCACCTAGAATAGCCTATGGACAAATATTATGAAGTGGCATCTTGTATATTTCGTCCAAGGCTTCATGCACTCCTTATGGTGGCTTCAAAGTCCCGAAATCATCACTTGTAACTCCGTTTGATCCTCTTGCGCATGCCATCAACTCCATGCGTGTTCTTGCTCCAATGTTCACCCTTCTCCAAGCTAGGCCCTTCATTTGTAAGCAAAACAAATGTATCCAATTTAGGCAGCATCATATTCTCATGAACATTAGAATCATTACCAAGAAACGAAAGTACCTGGTAATTTAATTGGCGTGCGCGAGCTCTAGTAATTGGTCCCGTATATGTAACAGTAGGGGCTGTGGATGTAACAATGGTATTGATGTCCTCATCAATATACCTATGTATTTCGAAATTACATGGGCCTGGCCCAATAATAAGGTGACGCAGCACCTAGAATAGCCTCGGGACGAAAGGTATGAAGTGGCATCTTGTATATTTCGTCCAAGGCTTCATGCACCCATTATGGTGGCTTCAAAGTCCTGAAATCATCGCTTGTAACTCCGTTCTTGTTCCCCTTGCGCATGCTATCATCTCCATGCTTGTTCTTGTTCCAATGTTCATCCTTCTCCAAGCTAGGCCCTTCATTTGTAAGCAAAACAAATGTATCCAATTTAGGTAGCATCATATTCTCATTAACATTAGAATCATTACCAAGAAACGAAAGTACGTGGTAATTTAGTTGATGGCACGAGCTCTAGTAATTGGTCCAAGATGTATAGCAAATAGGGCTGTGGGTGTAACAATGGCATGCGCGAGCTTCACGAAAAGATGGGACACCTTTGCCTCTATCATGTGGTATCGATTTCCACGCTGTTTCGTGAGATTTAACAGCTTTTTTCGTAGTTTAGATCGAGTCTGTTCTTCATACCTATAGTCCACTAAAAAGCCAAAAAAATTAGGTTAGTTCATCATATCCAACCACCGAGCCATTGCATAATCTTTTCTATATTTGCGTTGTTGAATTTATGCGGTTGCACCGCCGTGTCTAGTTGTTGGTCTTAGTCTCTTGTCCTTTAGAGTTTCGAAGTTCTGCTCACAAGTTGTCACGCCGCCAAGATCATCATCATCACCGCGCCATATACCACCATTGTCATCACCGCGCCATATACCACCATCGCATCATCGCGCCATCTACCATCATCGACATCACCGCAGCCATATACCACACATATCAACCTCCATCACGCCAATCCGAGTCCACCAAACATATATCCGCCACCATCCGAAGTTCCACCCGATTCATCTCCGCCACCAATCCGAAGTTCCACCAGATTCATCTTCGCCACCACCCTAGTCCGAGTCCAAGATTTGTTGCTTTGTTTTCGATTTCCAGATCACGCCATACTCCGAGTCGTGATAGAGAAGGACTCGAACTTTCGGTTAACCGCAGCAGTAAAAATAGCTCCAGCTTAAAAAAAACTAAGTCCGAAAATTTCGCTAGGCGTTTTAGACCATTTGTAGACTTTTTCGAAAAATTTGTTATGAGCAAAAAAAGAGGAAAAGAAGTGCAAAAAAAGTGAAAAAAGAGAAAAAATTCAGAGTGTGCTCTTCTCGATAGAGGCGGGTGTCCCGATCTTCGATGAGATGATAACTATCGATTTGGTGGAGACGACTTTGACGATCCGACTACAAACGTGCACGACGCTGCGCCTTAGCAATCGCTAAACCAACTCCGAGAGGTTATTGACCACGCCGAGCACAATCAACTCGACCACGAAGGTCTATTCCTGCAAGCAATCAAGAACAAGCAACAATATGATAAAAGCAATCTGAATATTGCGGTATGTATGAAGTATTGATAAAGATGGGGATCCGTAAGCGGTCTTGGTCTGTCGTTGGACACAAACGGCACACGGTTGCAATGGCTAACTTTAACTAAACAAATCCTGCTTAAAAGCTACTAGATGGATCTACTTATATAGGAGCAAGGTGGCGCCAAGGAGGTGGAGGACGCCCCAAGGCAGCCTAAAACTAACCCTAGGTCGTATAAGGCTAATGGGCCCAAGTGGAGGTGACGAACACCTTTGGACTTGTAGTTTGACTCGATTCGTGCAAATACGATTGTTTCGTCCATAACTCAACGCCCGGACGGATTTTAAGGTGATTCCAATTGTGCCGAAAGAGCATGAAATCTACTTTCCAACAAAAAATCACCCAATTCGAGTCCGTATGAAAAGTTGTTGACGCTTTTGAGTCGTATGTCTGCAGCAGTCCGAATCAATCCGTAACGTGAGAGACTTGGACTCTATGTTCTCTTGGCCCAAAAGTGACGGAGAAGACTTTTGAACAGCACCTAAACTTCTCCTTTTCCCTTATCTTCATATGTGGATTGTACAAATGTCCCATACACCTGCAATTAGACAAAACACAAAAGTATGTGAAGTATTTTTGTTCGATAACATAAAGATATTATTGAATAGTTTGCACTAGAAATCACCCGACAAATATGCATGTATGCAATATTTTGGTGTTATCCAAGGTAGTCATGTCCTCATCATCCTCCCTTCTTGAAAACAAAGCCGCCCTCCGTTGCTTAATCTGAAATGTGGCTAACGAAAGAGACAAGGTGTACATGTTGTATATGTATACGCCATCCATTTTACTTCCCTTGATTTTTGCATATATGACACATGAATAGATGAGTAACTTGCATAGTTCATAAAATCTAAAGCCAACAAATTAGCACAAGAACTAGAAGGCATGAAAATATTGCAACTCAGTTTGCACATATAAGTGAAGCTCTTATTTATTTCAAAAGATTGACAATGTTCATCATTAAACCATCCCAATATTGGTGAATAAACCTTATTTGAATCAAATTTACATGCTACAACATGCTTAGATAAGCAAACATGCAATGAGTCATTCGACACGTAATCATCACCAAGATTAGAGGTCATATCAAAATGATTAAACATTGATTCTTTTGCATCAAAATTAATTCAATGGGTGCTCTCAAAATTGTTGGTATTTCAGTTGTTTGATCACATGGCAAAGTCAAATTATCAACATAATCCTCTAAAATAGGTGGTGTGATTAAAGTAGTGGGTAGCTCAACACATGATGTATTCAAGTTAACTAGGCATGCATCATTCTCATGTAAAAGTGGAAAATCTATACCTTTGTCACTACCTCTTATAGTCAACTCAGATGATGCAGCACTCGATGGTGATGTGTCACATGGTGGAGATGATGTAGTCCTCGCAACAACGGATGTGGTTGTCATAGTACGCCTAGTAGTTGAATAAACATCTGTATCAACAGTTGAATGTGCACCGTGCGCTTGTTCTCCTTGTGGGCAACACGTCGCTTTATTTCCTGCTCAGCTTTGCAAGCAAGACGAAACAAATGGTCCATAGGATAACACTCTTCATGAATTAGTATTTCCTGAATATTATGGTTTAATCCTCCCAAAATCTATCCATAAAATCTTCTTCACTTTCTTCTAAAATGAGTGCAACAAGGTAGTTTGTAAATCATCATAATATTTTGTTACGTGTCACTACCTTGTTTTAAATGTTCCAGTTTTTTAATCATGCCACGAGTATAATAAACATCGATTTAATCTATCTCTCATGACATGTTTTAAATCATCCCAAGTATTAGGTACATAATCGTGGTGTAACCGACAATATTCACTCCACCAAACTAGAGCATAACCAAAGGAAAGAACCAACCGCAACTCAGAATTTTTTATGTTCATCAAAATTATGGGAAGCAAATATATTATTTATGTCTAACTCCCATTCAATATATAAAGCAGGTCTAAAACGGCCATTAAATGGTGGTATAGAAACATGAACCTGATCATGTGCATTTGGATGTTTGTGCACCTCTCGTGATTTGGTTGTGGTATTTGCATAGGTGGTGGTATGTCTCCGCGATCGACAAAGCCCATGAATTGACTCGATCCTCGCCATGATTAGTAGAACAAGAAACAAAATCCAAAAATAGTGTTCCTATAACTACAAGGATGTGGTGGTAAAACGCCATAGTAAAGCAAATATCAATGTCTTACAAGTTCTTACCATGCAAAGAAGCGTGATCGGCAACCAGCGTGTCAAGTAACTCAATATTGAGTAAAGCGATTGCCGGGGAGCGACGATACACGTGTAGAAATATGTGGAGCTGGGTTGGCTATATATGGTAGCAAAAGATTAGCAATAATCAATTCAAAGATGCAATGTTGAGTAAACGCCAACGACGGTATCAGGTTAGTCCTAGGCTAGACCGACTAGAGACGCGAGCCTAGAACACTAATGAGGTCACGGCGAGCACAACTAGCATCAATGAAGGATACTAAGTAGCTCTTGACAGCAAGATAGAAGTGAAGATCACAACGATAGTGAAGATAATGATGAAAACAACTACCAAGCAGGACATGCAACAACTCTCTCTCCAACTTTCCTCTTGAAAAGTTTGAGCCAATTTTCCGATAAATTCTTTCAAAGAATGCCACTAACTCAAGCTTTCCAATGCAAAAAGAATCACTCAATTCCGAGTTGATATGAGGATTCAAAGAATTCTAAAACTGGCCTGAAAAATTGGAACAAGCTGTGTTCACGAACTTCAGAGGGCAAAAAGACCTATTTAGAAGCCGATTTTGAGGTGTCAAAAAATGAACTTGCTTCTGCAACTATTTAGATGCGGCTCGTTGCTAGCTTCAATTTGAGTACTCACGGAGCCAAAACGGACTTCATATGAGGAAGATACACCTGTTTTACTGAACAGTGCGCAAAACAGATTTAATCCGAATTCAGGTACGAGATTGATTCTAGATAGATCCGATTTTTTTTCTTCTTTTTTCCTCACGTTTTTTTTTTTTTTTCTTCTTTTTTTTCTTTTTTTCTTTCTTTTTTTCTTTTTTTTCTTTTTTTTCTCCTTTTCCAAGACAAACTAGATAAGATGCAGATTGATCAAAGCGAAGATGTGAATGACCTCAACTATGATTATGACAATGAACAATACAGAGCACGTGGTGGAAATTAATAGATGGGATGGTGGACATCGAAGGATAATGATGCAGCAAGGCATGACTAATGTGAACAGAACTCAAACTCCAAAGGAACTAGATACTAAGACTAGCAACCCACACGACGATGCAACCGATAATTCAACAATGCAAGCAACGAATAGAAAATTGCAAAGGCTCGATCGCTTGGATAAAGGATGAACAGATCTAACTTTTTTGTGGCTTTTTCATGGACTACAGGTATGAATGATGTAAATGATCTAAACTATGAAAACTCAGAAAATCTCACCGAGCAACCTGAAAACCGATACCACTTGATAGAGGCGGGTGTCCCGATCTTCGATGAGATGATAACTATCGATTTGGTGGAGACGATTTGACGATCCGACTACAAACGCACGACGACGCTGCGCCTTAGCAATCGCTAAACCAACTCCGAGAGGTTATTGACCACGCCGAGCACAATCAACTCGACTACGAAGGTCTATTCCTCGCAAGCAATCAAGAACAAGCAAGAATATGATAAAAGCAATCTGAATATTGCGTAGTATATATGAAGTATTGATAAAGATGGGGATCCGTAAGCGTCTTGGTCTGGTCGTTGGACACAAACGGCACACGGTTGCAATGGCTAACTTTTAACTAAACAAATCCCAAACGAAAAGCTACTAGACGGATCTACTTATATAGGAGCAAGGGTGGCGCCAAGGAGGTGGAGGACGCCCAAACGCAGCCTAAAACTAACCCTAGGTCGTACAAGGCTAATGGGCCCAAGTGGAGGTGACGGACACCTTTGGACTTGTAGTTTGACTCGGATTCTGTGCAGCACAGATTATTTCGTCCATAACTCAACGCCCAGATGGATTTTAAGGTGATTCCAATTGTGCTGGAAAGAGCATGAAATATACTTTCCAACAAAAAGAAATCACCCAATTCGAGTCCGGATGAAAAGTTGTTGACGTTTTGAGTCAGGTATGTCTCAGCAGTCCGAATCAATCCGTAACGTGAGAGACTTGGACTCTATCTTCTCTTGGCCCAAAAGTGACGTGAGAAGACTTTTGAACAGCACCTAAACTTCTCCTTTTCCTTATCTTCATATGTGGATTGTACAAATGTCCCATACACCAGCAATTAGACAAAACACAAAAGTATGTGGAGTATTTTGTTCGATAACATAAATATATTATTGAATAGTTTGCACTAGAAATCACCTGACAAATATGCATGTATGCAATATTTTTTGGTCTTATCCAAGGTAGTCATGTCCTCATCATCCTCCCTTGTTTACGCGCAGCGCCGTGATTTTGTTAGTGTTCTAGGCTCGCTGCTCTAGCACGGTCTAGCGAGACCAAAGACAAGACTTTTGTTGAGCGCTTATTCAACTTTGCATCCGTGGAATTGATTATTGTCAACCCTTTTGCTACCATATTATAAGCCTTCCCAGCTCCACATACATCTACGCCGTATGCTTGATTCTCCCTCGTAATCGCTCTATCCAAGCTTTGACAGTTTTGACTACAACGGTCGCCGATCACCACTTGTCATTGGGTAAGAACTCGTAAGAATTTGAGATTCGCTTGAAGGATTTGTGACACACCACCACCACCACCGCTTCCTACTAGTCTATAGAATCATATTATTTTGTGTTTCTATTGCTGCTAACCATGCCAGATCATGTCGATGAGATTGATCGGGAGAACATGATGAACAAGGATCTTCATGATAAGGTTCATCAAATGTTGGGTCAACAGGTGGAAGACGTGATGGCTAGTTTTGCAAAGGCATGGAGAGGATGGATGACATTGAGAAGACAATTGACACCAAGTTGGACGCCAAGTTTGATGAATTACTCAAACGTCTCCCACAACCAGTTCTACGCCGACACAAGAGGGTGAGCACAACAGTTCCTATTGAACCAGACAAAATCTGTGTCGCTGCCATCGTTGTTGGTGCTTCAGTAGCTCCCCTGCCACATTTCAGAGGTGGAGGACTATTACGAGGATGAGGTTGATCAAAAGCGTAACTCACGTAGCCACCAAAGACCACCACTAGTAGGTCGACCTCGTATATGTTCGCAACGGTAGGCCCGCACCACCACCTCGTGTACAAGATAATGACCATATTCAAACTGAAATTGAATATTCCACCATTTGAGGGTAGATATGTTCCTGATATATATCTTACTTGGGAGTTAGAAACTGAACAACGCTTTTACATGTTTACAAAATCCCGAGGAGAGACGGGTTGTCATGCTGTTTGTGCTTTCACTAGTTTTGCATGTGTGGTGGTCTGATACGTGAATTGCTTCAAAATTGTAGCGCGAAGACAAGGAAAAATTTATAGAAGAATATTATCGTGAATTACAAACCGGCATGATAAGATGTGGTATTGTTGAGGAGAATGAAGCTATGCTTGCACGCTTTATGGGTGGGTTAAATAGAGAGATTCGACCATTCTAGAGTATAAGGAGTATACTAATATCACTGCTTATTCCATCTTGCTTGTAAAGCTGAACGTGAAGTGCAGGATCGACAAGCATTGTCGCGAATCTAACTTTTCTCGCAGGTCGACGCTCATTATGGACACCGCAGGCATCCTCTACTTCCACCGCACCAAGACTTCCATCAGCTGCTACCTCCAGCCGTGATACAAGAAAGCAGCACAACCAAAGACTATCTCGCCAAGAGCGCACCGCCGGCCTCAAGCAGAGCTCTTCTTCGCCTATGGCATCAACAGGCACACAAGTGATATTATTTGTCGTCATTGTAAGGGAAGAGGACATTTTATGAGAGAATGCAAATCTCAGCGTGTGATGATTGCTACTGTGGATGGTGGGTATGAGTCCGCTAGTGACTATGATGAGAAGACTTTAGATCTTATTACACATGAGGAACACGGTGGAGATGATTCTGATCATGAGACGCAATACATGGCTCCTGAAGATGCTGACAGGTATGAATGTTTAGTTGCTCAACGTGTTTTGAGTGTGCAGGTCACACAAGCTGAGCAAAATCGGAGGCATAATTTGTTCCATACAAAGGAGTTGTGAAGGAACGCTCGCGCGCTGCCATCATAGATGGAGGGAGCTGCAACAACTTGGCTAGCATGGAGATGGTGGAGAAGCTATCTCTCACCACAAGACCACATCCACATCCTTACTACATACAATGGTTCAACAACAGCGCGGCAAGGTTAAGGTAACACGCATCGCTCGTGTGCATTTTAATATCTCTACATATGCTGATTATGTTGATTGTGATGTGGTACCTATGCAAGCATGTTCCTTATTACTTGGTCCACTCATGGCAATTTGATAAAAATTTGTACACCATGGTAGAAACAATCAAGATACTCTTGTTCATAAGGATAAAATATTACTTTGCTTCCTATGACTCCAGAGTCCATTTTGAAGGATGATATTACTAGAGCTAATAAAGCAAAACAGGAGAAAAATAAGAGTGAAAATCAGATTGTGGCAAAAGAATTTGAGAAACAAATGAAGCCTAATAGTAAACCATCTAATGTTGCTTTTGAAATTAAATTGAAAAGTGCAAGTTTACTTGCCACTAAATCTGATATTGATGAGCTAGATTTTAACAAATCTGTTTGCTATGCTTTTATGTGCAAAGAGGCATTATTTTTATTCGAGGACGTGCCTTCCTCTTTGCCTCCTGCTGTCACTAACATTTTGCAGGAGTTCGCTGACGTCTTTCCACAAGACGTGCCACCGGGATTACCGCCTATTCGAGGGATTGAGCATCAAATTGTGATGAGGACATGACTACCTTGGATAAGACCAAACATATTGCATACATGCATATTTGTCAGGTGATTTCTAGTGCAAACTATTCAATAATATATTTATGTTATCCAGAACAAAAATACTTCACATACTTTTGTGTTTTGTCTAATTGCAGGTGTATGGGACATTTGTACAATCCACATATGAAGATAAGGGAAAAGGAGAAGTTTAGGTGCTGTTCACAAAGTCTTCTCACGTCACTTTTGGGCCAAGAGAAGATAGAGTCCAAGTCTCTCACGTTCTGGATTCAGATTCGACTGCACAGACATACCTGACTCAAAACGTCAACAACTTTTTCATACGGACTCGAATTGGGTGATTCTTTTTTGTTGGAAAGTAGATTTCATGCTCTTTCCAGCACAGTTGGAATCACCTTAAAAGCCGTCCGGAGCGTTGAGTTGTGGACGAAACAATCTGACGCTGCACCAGAATCCGAGTCAAACCACAAGTCCAAAGGTGTTACGCCACTCCACTTGGGCCCATTGGCCTTGTACGACCTAGGGTTAGTTTTAGGCTGCCTTGGGACGTTCTCCCACCTCCTTGGCCGTCACCCTTGCTCCTATATAAGTAGATCCATCTAGTAGCTTTTTGCTTGGGATTTGTTTAGTTAAAAGTTAGCCAACGCAACTTCGCGGTACTTCGCTTGTGTCCAACGACTGCACCAAGACCACTTTCGATCCCCACCATTATTAATACTTCATCCATATTCGCAATATTCAGATTGCTTTATCATATTCTTGCTTGTTCTTCGATTGCTTGCAGGAATAGACCTTCGTGGTCGTTGATCGTGCACCGCGTGGTCAATAACCTCGAGATTGGTTTAGCGTTGCTAAGGCGCAACGTCAGGCACGCTTGTAGTCGGATCGCCAAAGTCGCTCCACCAAATCGATAGTTATCATCTCATCGAAAGATCGACACCCCGCCTATCAAGTGGTATCAGTTTTCAGGTTGCTCGTGAGATTTTACAGCTTTTCATAGTTTAGATCGATCCGCATTCATACCTACAGTCCATGAAAAGCCACAAAAAAGTTAGATCTGTTCATCCTTTATCCAAGCCAGTCCGAGCCTTTGCAATTTTCAATTCATTGCTTGCATAGTTGAATTATCGGTTGCATCGTCGTGTCAGCTTGCTGGTCTTAGTGTCTAGTTCCTTTAGAGTTTCGAAGTTCTGTTCACGTTAGTCACGCCGCTGCATCATTATCCCTTCCGCTGTCCACCATCCCATCTATTAATTTCACCACGTACACGCTACTGTTCATTAATCATAGTTGAGGTCATTCACATCTTCGCCTGATCCAATCTGCATGTTATCTAGTTTGTCTTGGAAAGAGGGAGAAAAAAAAAGAGAGAAAAAAAAGAGAAAAAAAAGGAAAGAAAAAAAAAAGCGTGAGGAAAAAAAGAGAGAAGAAAAAAAATCTGATCTATCTAGAATCAATCTCGTACCTGAATTCGGATAGAATCTGTTTTGCGCACTGTTCAGTAAAACAGGTGTATCTTCCTCGTACGAAGTCCGTTTTGGCTCCGTAAGTACTCAAATTGAAGCTAGCGACGAGCCGCATGTGAATAGTTGCAGAACCTAGTTCAATATTTGACACCTCAAAATCTGCTTCTACATAGGTCTTTTGCCCTCCAAGTTCGTGAACACAGCTTGTTCCAATTTTTCGTGCCGTTTTAGAATTCTTTGACTCTCATATCAACTCGAATTGAGTGATTCTTTTGCATTGGAAAGCTTGAGTTAGTAGCATTCTTTGAAAGAATTTATCAGAAAATTGGCTCAAACTTTTCAAGAGGAAAATTGAGAGAGAGTTGTTGTATGTCCCGCTTGGTAGTTGTTTTTCATCATTATCTTCACTACCGCTAGGATCTTCACTTATATCTTGCTGTCAAGAGCTACTTAGTATCCTTCATTGATGCTAGTTGTGCTACGCCGTGACCTCATTAGTGTTCTAGGCTCTCGCCTCTAGTCCGGTCCAGCCTAGGACCAGACAAGACTGCCGCTGAGCGCTTATTCAACATTGCATCTCCGAATTGATTATTGCTAATCTTTTGCTACCATATATAGCCAACCCAGCTCCACATATTTCTACACCGTATACGACGCTCTCTCGCAATCGCTTACACAATCTTCGAGTTATTTGACATCGCTGGTTGCCCGTCACCACCGCCGCATGGTAAGAACTTGTAAGATATTGATATTTGCTTTACCGTGAGCACTTTACAACCACATCCTAGTAGTTCATAGGAACATTATTCTGAATTTTGTTTCTTGTTTCTACTAATCATGACAGGTTCTCGAGATAGAAGTTCTTGGACGATGGACACATCTTCACCATCACGAGAGTTGGGACAACACACACAACCACATGGTCAGTTATCTCTTTACCGCCATTTGAGGGTAGATTTAATCCTGCTATTTATCTAGCTTGGGAGTTTGAAGTAGAACAAGTTTTAGTAACCATGACTTTTCCGAACTTGAGCGGTACGAGCTGCCACTAGAGCATTTACCGGTTTTGCTTCAGTTTGGTGGAGTGTGCATTGTAAGAAAAATATTGATAACCAACCCACAACTTGGAAAGATTTGAAATATGTAATGAGACAACATTTTTCCTCCTTATTATCGCCGTGAATTGCTTCGCAAATTTGAACAATTTAAACAAGGCAACAACACTGTCCATGCTTACTACAAAGAGTTCAAATCTTATATGCATCATTGTGACATAGAAGAATCTAAGGATGATACAATGAATAGATTTTTGGTGGTTTGAACCATGATATTCAGTGCAAGATTTCAGATATTCCTCGTTGCATTATCGGTATGTATGTTCGTGCTTGTACCTTTGAGAGACAAGCATAGGAGGATGCATTGGGTGACTACAACAACTACTATTCCAGTTCATGCTCACCACCACGGTTGGTTCCTCCACCGCTGCACCTACTAGAGCAGCCCCACCCCGGATTGTGACCGCGCATCATCTCAAGAGCATGGTGCATTGTCTACGCTCTGTATCTATATCAGCCACGCCTTTGCATAAGGTAACAAAGAAGGTATTGATGATTTAACTTCACATGAGAATGATGCATCCCTAGTTAAGTTGAATGCATCATGTGTTGAGTTACCTGGTGACTTGAGCACATCAACTATTTTAGAGAATTTTGAAACTGTCATGAATGTGTCATGTGATCAAACAACTGAAATACCAACAATTTTGAGTGCACCCATTGAATTAACTGTTGATGCAAAAGAATCAATGTTTAATCATTTTGATATGATCTCTAATCTTGGTGATGATTCTGTGTCGAATGACTCATTGCATGTTTGCTTATCTAAGCATGTTGTAGCATGTAAATTTGATTCAAATAAGGTTTATTCACCAATGTTGGGATGGTTTAATGATGAATGTCAATCTTTTGAAATAAATAAGAGCTTCACTTATATGTGCAAACTGAGTTGCAATATTTTCATGCCTTCCAGTTCTTGTGCTAATTTGTTGGCTTTAGATTTTATGAACTATGCAAGTTACTCATCTATTCATGTGTCATATATGCAAAAATCAAGGGAAGTAAAAATGGATGACGATACATATACAACATGTACACCTTGTCTCTTTTGTTAGCCACATTTCAGATTAAGCAACGCCGAGGACGGCTTTGTTTTCAAGAAGGGGAGGATGATGAGGACATGACTACCTTGGATAAGACCAAACATATTGCATACATGCATATTTGTCGTGATTTCTAGTGCAAACTATTCAATAATATATTTATGTTATCCGTAACAAAAATACTTCACATACTTTTGTGTTTTGTCTAATTGCAGGTGTATGGGACATTTGTACAATCCACATATGAAGATAAGGGAAAAGGAGAAGTTTAGGTTCTGTTCAAAAAGTCTTCTCACGTCACTTTTGGGCCAAGAGAAGATAGAGTCCAAGTCACTCACGTTCTGGATTCAGATTCGGACTGCACAGACATACCTGACTCAAAACGTCAACAACTTTTTCATACGGATTCGAATTGGGTGATTCTTTTTGTTGGAAAGTAGATTTCATGCTCTTTCCAGCACAGTGGAATCACCTTAAAAGCCGTCCGGAGCGTTGAGTTGTGGACGAAACAATCTGACGCTGCACCAGAATCCGAGTCAAACCACAAGTCCAAAGGTGTTACGCCACCTCCACTTGGGCCCATTGGCCTTGTACGACCTAGGGTTAGTTTTAGGCTGCCTTGGGACGTTCTCCCACCTCCTTGGCCGTCACCCCTTGCTCCTATATAAGTAGATCCATCTAGTAGCTTTTTGCTTGGGATTTGTTTAGTTAAAAGTTAGCCAACGCAACTTCGTACTTCGCTTGTGTCCAACGACCGCACCAAGACCACTTTCGATCCCCACCATTATTAATACTTCATCCATATTCGCAATATTCAGATTGCTTTATCATATTCTTGCTTGTTCTTCGATTGCTTGCAGGAATAGACCTTCGTGGTCGTTGATCGTGCAATCGCGTGGTCAATAACCTCGGAGATTGGTTTAGCGGTTGCTAAGGCGCAACGTCGTGCACGTTTGTAGTCGGATCGTCAAAGTCGTCTCCACCAAATCGATAGTTATCATCTCATCGAAAGATCGGGACACCCCGCCTCTATCAAATTGACTTAATTCCCGGTGCTTCACTGCCCAACCGTGCGCCATACCGTACCAATCCAGAGGAGACGAAGGAGATTATGCGTCAAGTACAAGAGCTGCTTGACAAAGGTTATATACGCGAATCCCATAGTCCTTGTGCTGTTCCTATTATTCTAGTGCCGAAAAAGGATGGTACATCACGTATGTGTGTTGATTGTACAGGCATTAATAATATTACTATTTGTTATCGTCATCCTATTCCTAGGCTAGATGATATGCTTGATGAATTGAGTGGCTCTATAATATTCTCCAAAGTTGATTTGCGTAGTGGATACCATGAAATTCGTATGAAATTGGGGGATGAATGGAAAACATCATTTAAAACTAAGTTTGGATTATATGAGTGGTTAGTCATGCCTTTGGGGTTAACTAATGCACCTAGTACTTTCATGAGATTAATGAACGAAGTTTTACGTGCTTTCATTGGACGATTTGTGGTAGTTTACTTTGATGACATATTGATTTATAGCAGATCTTTGGAGGAACATTTGGAACATTTACATGCTGTTTTTATTGCTCTACGTGATGCACGTTTGTTTGGTAACCTTGGGATGTGCAGCTTTTGCACCGACCGAGTGTCTTTTCTTGGTTATGTTGTTACACCACAGGGAATTGAAGTTGATAAAGCCAAGATTGAAGATATTAAGAGTTGGCCGCAGCCCAAAACGGACACACAAGCGAGGAGTTTTCTTGGCCTCGCTGGATTCTATCGGCGTTTTGTGAGAGATTTCAGCACCATTACTGCACCTCTCAGTGAGCTTACAAAGAAGGATGTGCCTTTTGTTTGGGGTACCGCACAGGAAGAAGCCTTCACGGTATTGAAAGATAAGTTGACACATGCCCTTTACTCCAACTTCCGATGTTAATAAGACTTTTGAGCTTGAATGTGATGCTAGTGGAATTGGATTAGAGGTGTGTTATTACAAGATGGCAAACCTGTTGTATGGTTTTCTCAAAATTGAGTGGGCCTAGTCTGAATTATTCTACTTATGATAAAGAATTATATGCTCTTGTTCGGACTTTAGAAACATGGCAACATTATTTATGACCCAAAGAATTTGTTATACATTCTGATCATGAATCTTTGAAACATATTAAAAGTCTAGCTAAACTGAATCGTAGACATGCTAAATGGGTTGAATTCATTGAGACTTTCCTTATGTCATTAAACATAAGAAGGGTAAAGAAAATGTTATTGTCGATGCATTGTCTCGTCGCTATACTATGCTTTCACAACTTGACTTCAAAATATTTGGTTTGGAGACCATCAAAGATCAATATGTGCATGATGCTGATTTTAAAGATGTATTGCAGAATTGTGAAGAAGGAAGAACTTGGAACAAGTTCGTCGTTAATGATGGATTTGTGTTCCGTACAACAAGCTATGCATTCCAAATAGCTCCGCCGCTTTTTGTTGTTGCAGGAGGCGATGGAGGAGGACTAATGGGACACTTTGGCGTGAAGAAGACGGAGGACGACTTTGCTACACATTTCTTTTGGCCAAAGATGAGACGGATGTTGAGCGCTTTTATTGCTCGCTGCACTACATGTCAAAAAGCTAAGTCACGACTCAATCCTCATGGTTTATATATGCCTTTGCCCTGCACTCCACTGCTCCTTGGGAGGA